>JAYKKM010000144.1:2850000-3028183 GCA_035772405.1 Chrysogorgia sp. JL179-B06
TTAGGTACCAGGACTACAGCAGAGTAAGGAAAAGTACAACTAATATTGAAAGTAATCTTATTCTGTCTGAGTCCTGTTAGCTCAGTAGTTATATAGAGAATCAGGTTAGGTACCCAGGACTACGGCAGAGTAAGGAAAAGTACAACTAATATTGAAAGTAATCTTATTCTGTCTGAGTCCTGTTAGCTCAGTAGTTATATAGAGAATCAGATTAGGTACTAGAGTAGTGGTAATCGGCGGGTTCTAGCTCAAAATGCAATAATTTCCCATTTTCTCGAGTACCACTTTATTTCCCTGATTAAACCCTGATTAAATAGTCACCCCTCCTCGAAACCCCCCTTTTTTTCGAGTAACAAAACTCTCAAGGAAATTAGACGGGACTTTTCATTCTCTCGACGCCCCACCCCCTTTTCTTTTGATTGACACCTGTCAATCAAAACTTTGGTCAGCGGTTATCAAATGGACCCCAAACTTACGCTAGTTAGCGATGGCGTTGTTGCTCCCCTTTCTTTTTGGAAATGAAAAAAGAGAGAGATGACGCGCTACAACAGGCAAACATGATAGTGATCACAAGTAAAGACATAAACAAAGAGACCGCGACTAATGTCGCGAGTGAAGAGACCACGACTAGTGTCGCGAACGAAGAGATCACAGACCAAGGGCACTTGAGGTTAGGGATCGCCATGATTAACTCGTTGGTGTTAGAAGCTCGCGCGTGCGCGCGTGGAATGAAGAGAGACGTTGTAGCACTAGACGAAAACGAGTTAATTGGCGAGTTGATGTTGTCACTCGAGATAGTTTCTGGAACATTGCGCGAGTTTGCCGAATCCGCTTTGACAGATGATTAGTTCCATAACGCTTGCAAGCCCTTACCACGTTGGTAAGGGCTTTTCACTATGTGACCAGACCTTAAGAAACCTCCTCCGCCTCTTCCTCACTGTCGCTATGGATCACCTGCATCCTCTCACTGGCGGCAACCACCGCTGACGACTTCTTGTCCGAAAAGTCAGCCAAGTGCGCCACGCTCGTCTTCCTTCCCCGCTCGACGTTCTCCAAGGATGGTTTAACTCCATCGACGCTATCCTCAGACGATTGGCTTCCCCCAGACACAACATAAGTGTTCACCTTTGACTTTGTGTTCGTCAGAGACCTGTCCAGTCTTCTCAAATAGTCGTCCATCACCCAAGGTAAAACCTCCGGCACGTTTTCTCGAATCTCGAGCATCTCGTGTTTCTTTGACTGTATGAATTCCTGTGGGGTAAAGGGACGCTCGTCCTGCCTAAAGGAGAGAAGCGTGTCGATGTCCAGTGCAATTTTGGTGTATTTGAACGATGCGTTTTGGTGCTTCGTCGTCTTTTCGACCGTACCTAAAAAGTTGTTGACGCCAGCCAACGCCGCTACGACCAACGCCAAAACACCGTTGACATAAGTCCATATCCTATGGTAATCTTCCTGTGGTGAAGCCGAAGAGAAAATCGACGAGGCAGTCACACCCCCGAGGACGACCACTGGGATACCAAGTCTGTCGTGCCATTTCGAGTAGTACTGGGCACAAAGGGAGTGCATGATCGAATAGGTCTTGGACATCTCCGCCCACTTTTTCAAAAGGTTGTCGTGGTACTTGTTCCATGATAGCTCAGCCATTTATTAAAACACACGTCAAACTCGTCGAGTCTGTCGTTCTTCTTTGGGATTTTAACCCCCTGTTCTCTTCCCACGTGCACGTCGTAACGTTCCAAGAGCCTCTGTAAGACAAAGTTGACGTTGAAAAATCTCTTGTTCGAATCGTTCCCGTCACTGAACTCTCTTTCCAAAGCGAAAAAGTCACTCGTCACGTTGGAGAGGACATGCCTGCTTATGTCTATTTTCTCTCTCACTTTCGCCAATAGATTGTCGAAACTCCTAAGGCGGTTGTCCGAGTTTGCCCAGCGAGAGTCTCTTTTGTAACTCCTAATGTTGTTCATGCCGTACGTCTCGTGGTTCAAAGGGACGTACACGGGGTCTTCCCTCGTACGCGGTAGAACAAGTCCACACTCGACACAAACCATGGTAAAATTGTGGTACTCTTCTCGAGACTCGTGGAGACAACCGTTACTTTCTCCCTGGTCTGAGGTTCTTGCGTCGTACTTGAGTAAAGCTTGGTCAAAGAGTGAAAAAGTTCCAAAATCTCTGAACTTTTTCTCTAGCTTAATAGTCGTTGGCCCCAATTCGTTCATTTTTACTACGAGACACGTCCCTTTTAAATTGGTTCGTCCTTGCTTTTGTGACTGTACACGTGTGTTCCCACTGTAAGTCCACCAGACAAAAGTCCGAGAAACGGGATCATGGGTGTAACATAGGACATTAGTTTTCTCAAATCCTTGTTGAGGTAAGGGTCGCGTTTCAACTCTTTCTCCATCTCCTCTGGCTTCTCCACCGCGTCGAGTCCACCCATCATTGCGGAGAACTTTGACAAAAGCAAGTCACACAAGATCACGGTGCTCTTCTCTAACGCGTCGGCTTCGTACTCTGCGTATAACTTTAGAATGGATTTCACATTCGCTTTCCTAACGTACGCCTCAGACTTTTTGATCTCGCCATCGCTTGCCAAAAGTAGGAGCTCCTCTCTCTTCTTATCCACGTCTTTCGCGACGTCTTTCGCGACGTCCTCCGCACCGTCCGCAGGGTTCGTCGCCTCCTCCGCAGGGTTCGTCTTCTCCTCCGCATCGCTTTGTCCATTGTTCACCAAGTCTTCAGGGTTCATTCTTTATTGTGGTGGGAAAATAGCTTCGTGTCCGTAGGGATGTCTAAGGTTTATCTAGGTTCCCGGTCGTGGTCCGACGCTATACGCAAAACTGATCTACCGCAAAAAGCAAGACAAGTTCCTTACGCAGTTCTTTGACCTTGACGACGAACCGGTGGAGGCTCAGTCACTCATGGGCAAGTGGAGCAATAAAGATCGAGTCCATCTTTGTCGGTGCTCGAATCTCCTTGCAGGCCGTGGAAGAGCTTCTCACCGAGTCAGAGTCAGAAGACGAGTCAGAAGACGAGGAGAAGCCAACGTGCTGAGGAAGGTCACAAGGTGGTTTTATAAGCAAAAGCTTATAAAACGAGACACGTCGAACGACTCATTTGAAAGGGTCGTCTGGGATAAGCTTCTTTTGTTGCGCGTATTTCACGGCGATCGTTCCAGCACTGATTGCGACTGCGAGTTTCAATGTTCCCACGAGCGTGGTTGGCGCACTGAGAGACTCTCCAAAAACTTTCCTAGACACCATACTAATAGCAACTCCTGCGGCGGTGTAGAGCAGAGTGTCGTACACCTCGTTCATGATTTCCTTTCGATCTGACATCCTTTACTATAGTTTTTTAAAGTTTTTCTAGTCAAAAGACTCGAGGTCAGAACAAGCGTCGGCCTCCTGGCGAAGCGAGGGTCCCCGGTCTGCATTGGAAGATGCTCTAGAACACGACGGAGTCGTCAACGAAGCGTTGGCCTGGTCTGGACGTGTGGGTCCTCGGTCTTCATCGCGTTTGTAGTACAAGTACAACACTCCAGCGACACCAATCGCTCCGACAACGTATCCGAGATTACCAACGAGTTGGTTGCTCTGGTCGGAACCGAGCTCCTCGATTTTCTCGAGTCTTTCTTGGGCTTTCTTCGCCTTTGCAGCTTTGCTAATCGCGGCGAGTCTCTTTCCTTGCTCGACCTTCTTTGGGTCCTTGGGTTTTTGGGACGTGATTGTCTCTGTTGCTTCACTCATATCTTTATCTTACTCACCAAGATTTTGCTTGGGTTTGCTCAAGATTTGCTCAAAAGTTGCTGGTGAGCAAAGTCGATTTGCTTGGGTTTGCTCAAGATTTGCTGGTGAGCAAAGTCGATTTGCTCAAGATT
This sequence comes from Chrysogorgia sp. JL179-B06, assembly GCA_035772405.1. NCBI lineage: Eukaryota > Metazoa > Cnidaria > Anthozoa > Scleralcyonacea > Chrysogorgiidae > Chrysogorgia > Chrysogorgia sp. JL179-B06. Next base: position 2,853,872 of record JAYKKM010000144.1, read on the forward strand.
TGCTGGTGAGCAAAGCTGATTTGCTCAAGATTTGCTGGTGAGCAAAGTCGATTTGCTCAAGATTTGCTGGTGAGCAAAGCTGATTTGCTCAAGATTTGCTGGTGAGCAAAGTCGATTTGCTCAAGATTTGCTACGCAGCAAAGTCGATTTGCTCAAGATTTGCTGGTGAGCAAAGCTGATTTGCTCAAGATTTGCTGGTGAGCAAAGTCGATTTGCTCAAGATTTGCTACGCAGCAAAGTCGATTTGCTCAAGATTTGCTGGTGAGCAAAGTCGATTTGCTGGTGAGCAAAGTCGATTTGCTCAAGATTTGCTACGCAGCAAAGTCGATTTGCTCAAAAGTTGCTGGTGAGCAAAGTCGATTTGCTTAGGATTTGCTCAAGATTTGCTACGCAGCAAAGTCGATTTGCTCAAGATTTGCTGGTGAGCAAAGCTGATTTGCTCAAGATTTGCTGGTGAGCAAAGTCGATTTGCTCAAGATTTGCTACGCAGCAAAGTCGATTTGCTCAAGATTTGCTGGTGAGCAAAGTCGATTTGCTGGTGAGCAAAGTCGATTTGCTCAAGATTTGCTACGCAGCAAAGTCGATTTGCTCAAGACTTGCTCAAAAGTTGCTCAAAGCAAAGCTCAGTAGAAAGTGAGCAAATCGGTTTTGCTCAAAACTCGAGACAGTAAGATAAAGATATGGCAATGATGGCAGGAGGACTATTTAACGCACTCGCTTTCGCAGGAGCAGGGTTCCTTTTTAAGCACCTCGAGGGAAACAAGTATGGTGAAGAGATCAGTCGCCATAACCTCGCGATGGAGAAACTCACGCGGGACAGGGAACTGTGGAACGAGCAAGAGGTGGCTCACAGAGACAAAGTCGCGCGACTACGTCTCGCCTTGTCGGACGCGAACCACAGCATCAACGACACGAGCGCGGCTCTCGACGCACTTTCCGCTACGCTTCGCAAGACTGCAAAGTTCCACAAGGAACCAGAGTTGCACGACTACTACACACCATCATCGGAGATGCAAAAGTACTTGTCGGTGTCTGAGGGGGTGATGTTCGTTGGCGTTGGGTGGGTCGGGTACAAGGTGGTGGCAATTATGATCTAAGGACAACAAAACGCAACAACAAAACCATGTCACTCACAAAAGCAAGCACCAACTATCTAACTACCAGGAAATTGAAAGTCATCGCGAGAGAGCGAGGTGTTAGGCTAAAGCAAGGGGCAAAACATTGCGAGATTCTTGCAGCGTTGGGGATGGAACCTATCGATATCCCAAAGAGATACGACCATTGTAAGATAAGGAAACTCGGCCAGGTCGTGGTCAAGACAAACGTGACCACTGGAGAAGAGACGAAGTTTGGGAGTATCTTATCGCTAGCAAAGAGCTTGAGTCTCTTTCCAGGGTCTATCACCTACCGGATAAAAACGGGGAAAAGTCTAGTCGTTGGCGACATTTCGTACACGTTTCGTAAAGAGTGAGATCACTGTTCATTTGATTTTTGGTTGGAAAATCATATGAGGCTTAAAGACATAACCAACTCTTTAAAGAATGAACAGTTTTAGAGCTAAACTTAGCAAATGGACCAACTGGTTTGTTGACCACACACCAGAGTCGATAAGGAGAGGGGTCACCTCTGCCTTCACTTCTCTAAGAGAGAGGGTAACCTCACTCTTTGAGACGGTTGAGCCTGAAGATGTGTTCTTCAACGCGCAAGAGCCACCAGAAGACGTATTCCACGACGCCGAAGACCAAGTCATTCATAGGTCAGAGACGGCACTTTATGGTTTCTCGGACACGTTCACGATCGACGCACCTGAGGGAGTTGGTCCACAGACGTTTTTGGAAAACACAAAGGCGCCTGTGATCGATCTTTGGAGTTACGAAGTGGAAAAGAGAAAGGGACACAAAACCAAACTCGTCTTGGAGTGTGTCATGGTGAGAGCGACAGACGATGGAGATGTAGAGGCGACTGCGCATTTTCACTCACTCACAACTATTGCTCTACCTGGAACCGACTTGGACGAAACCTACCACGCGATGGTAGGAAAGATTTTGGAGAGTCTCGCGACGTACTTGAAGAGAGGTAGCTCCTGGCGAGTACTACGCGTTGAAAAGCTAGACGTGTTCATTGACACGTTTGCACCAATTAGTGGGTCGTCTTACATTCCTACACCAGACGCGTTGGTTAAGAAGAAAGCCATCATCAACGTCCAAAACGTGAACGACAACGAGTGTTTCAAGTGGGCTGTGACTAAGTCGATGATGAACGAGAGAAAAAACGCAGAGAGACTCAACGAGGCTACGAGAGAGTTCTCAAAGAAGTTCGACTGGACAGACGTCACATTCCCAACACCCTTGAGAGACATCAAGAAGTTTAGCGAAAGGAACAACGTTCCTATAAACGTTTTTGCCTATGAGCGGGGGACTGGTGTCTATCCTCTCCTTATCCAAGGGAACGGTCGTGAGACGATCAACCTCTTGTACATTACAGAGCAAGACGACGACAAAGTGAACAGTCACTATGTGTGGATTAAGAACATGAGCAGAATGGTCTCCAGCAAGATCAACAAACATAAAGGAAAGAGACACCTCTGTTACAGATGTATAAACAGCTTCAAGACATTGGAGAGTCTAGAAAAACACGACGAATACTGCTCTGACGTGGACACCATCAGGACTCAGATGCCAAAGTGGGGGTCTACCTTGAAGTTCAAAAACTACTACAAAACACAAGACGTACCTTTTGTCATTTACGCCGACTTTGAGTCCTTTCTCGAACCTATTGAGGGACCAACCAACAACCCAAAGAAGAGCTCAACAACTCAGTACCAACATCACACGCCCTCAGGTTTCTGTTACCACCTGAAGTGTTTCGACGACAATCTACACTGGGAAGAGCCACACCTATTCACCAAAACTAAAGACGACGAAAATCTGGGGGAGATCTTCGTGAGGAGTCTTGAGGAGACGACAAAGGACATATACAACAAGTTTAAGGACACCAAACCAATGGTGTTCACCGCGCAAGACAAATGGGTGTACGAAAATACAAAGGTGTGTTGGATATGTGAGGAAGACTGGTCTAAGGAAAACAAGAGTGGCGTCCTAGACCACAAAGTACGCGACCACTGTCATTTGACAGGGAAGTTTCGCGGTGCCGCACACAACACTTGCAATTTGAAGTACAGACTACCAAAGTTTATTCCCGTGGTGTTCCACAACTTGTCGGGCTACGACGCGCATTTGTTTGTAAAAAGTCTAGGTGTGACTGAGGGAAGAATCACGTGTATTCCAAACAACGAAGAGAAGTACGTCTCGTTTAGCAAAAACGTGATCGTAGATTCGCACACAGACGAGACTGGTAAGGTGAAAAACACCACAAGGGAACTTAGATTCTTAGACAGCTTTAAATTCATGGCTAGTAGCCTAGATAGTCTAGTTAAAAACCTCGACAAGACGGACTTGGCAACGACAAAGAGGGTGTTTGGTGAAAACTTTGACCTCGTGAGTAAGAAGGGCGTGTACCCTTACGAGTATATGACTGGATTGAAGAAGCTCGACGAGACAGCGTTGCCATCAAAAGACAAGTTCCACTCTAAGCTCACAGACAGCGACATCACTAACAACGAGTACGACCACGCTAGAAACGTGTGGAAACACTTTGGTATGACGACGATGCGCGAGTACCACGACCTGTACTTGAAAACGGACGTGATGTTACTCGAAGACGTCTTTGAAAACTTTAGGAAAGTGTGTAAAACCCACTACGGGTTGGATCCAGCCTTCTACTACACCTCACCCGGACTAAGTTGGGACGCGTTACTCAAGATCACTGGGATAAAGTTAGATCTGTTGACAGACGTAGACATGCTGTTGATGGTCGAGGCTGGAATTCGCGGTGGAGTCTCAACTATCACGAAAAGACATGCAAAGGCTAACAACACGTACATGGACTATCTTAAGGAGAAAGGTCTCGTCGGTCCCCACGAATACGACATGACTAAACCAAGTGTCTTTTTACCCTACCTAGACGCGAACAACCTTTACGGATGGGCAATGAGTTTACTTCTCCCAACAGGCAACTTTAAGTGGAAGACAGACTTTAGAGACTGGCGAGACGTACCTTGTATCTTAGAAGTAGACTTGGAGTACCCTGAAGAACTCCACGATCTGCACAACGAGTATCCTCTCGCTCCCGAACGAGTAAAGGTGAATGGTGTAGAAAAGCTCATCCCAAACCTTGGCAACAAGACCAAATACGTGCTCCACAAGAAGAATCTAGAGTTGTATCTTAGACTTGGGATGAAACTAACCAAGATTCATCGTGGGATTTCGTTTGACGAATCCGCTTGGATGGGGGAGTACATTGCACTCAACACAAACCTAAGGACAAAAGCAAATAACGCTTTCGAACAGGACTTCTTCAAGCTAATGAACAACAGCGTCTTTGGAAAGACGATGGAGAACATTAGAAACAGAGTGGACATACAGTTGGTGACAAGTAGAGAGAAGATGAGGATACTAGTCGCAAAACCAAACTTCCACCATAGGTCAATCTTCAACGAGAACCTGATTGCCGTCCAAATGAAGAGGACCAAGGTGATATTCGTCAAGCCGGTGTACCTGGGGATGTGCATCTTGGATCTCAGTAAGACGCTGATGTACGAGTTCCACTACGACTACATCAAACCAAAGTACGGCGAGAAAGCTAGTCTGTTGTTCACAGACACAGACTCTCTCATGTACGAGATCCACACAGACGACTTTTACAAAGACATCAGTGGAGACGTAGAGGCTAGGTTTGACACGTCTGCCTATGGAAAAGACCACCCCTCTTGCATCCCAGTCGGGTTGAACAAGAAGGTGTTGGGGATGATGAAGGACGAGAACTCTGGAGAGCAAATCCGTGAGTTCGTTGGACTTCGCTCTAAGTTATACGCTCTCAAAACACTACGCGGTGACGAGAAAAAGTGTAAGGGTGTGAAGAAGAGCGTCGTCAAGTCCTCGATCGTGTTCGAGGACTACAAGACTTGTCTGTTCTCTGGAGTGAGTCAGACAAGGTCAATGAACACGTTTAGGTCAAGGAAACACGAAATCTACACAGAGGCTATCAACAAGACCGCGTTGAGTAGCAACGACGACAAACGGTATATTTTACCCGACGGAGTGAACACGCTGGCACTAGGTCACTACAAGATCATGACGAGAATAATTTTCGAAGACGAGTGAGTTGACCAAAGTTTTTGATTGACAATCAAAAAGAGAAAGGGGTTGATGACGTCATTGCTAATTAGCATAGTGAAATGTGAGACAAGTTTTGATTGACAGGTGTCAATCAAAAAGAGAAAAGGGGTGGGGCGTCGAGAAAATAAAAAGTCCCGTCTAATTTCCTTGTAAGTTTTGTTACTCGAAAAAAAGGGAGATTTTGAAAAGGAGTGACAACTTAATCAGGGTTTAATCAGGGAAAACGGGGAGATACTCGAGAAACGGGGGAAAATGGGAGAGATGAGTTAGAACCCGCCGATTACTACTACTTACTAGGACTACGACAGAGTAAGGAAAAGTACAACTGATATTGAAAGTAATCTTATCTCATTAATAATTCACGAAGGAAAGACAAAAGAAATGGATGCCTCATAAGTAGTTGTATATATGTGATACAAAATCGTCCTGATTTCCATAAACTTTTCTTTCGACTTTCTCAGTCAAAATCATTTAATATCTTTAGGACTCTCGATGAATATGAACGTATCACACGCTATTTACAACATTCGCGTTCGTGTTTGTTATTTATAGCTCATGTTGAAAATAATACTTAACGTGTTACAAACATCAATCTGCAATTTGTTTACTAATATATCAGTTCATGTTAATTTGATGTTAATTGTAGAAATTCTTAGGCTCCAGTTCTTGATTTTTGCGATTTATTAACAATTTAACACATACAGTTCACAACACATTACATGAAAATGGTAGATTTAACCGATCGACATAAACTATAAAAGTTCCCTCCGTTTCTATAGCGATAGTTTAGTTCCCAGACTCTCACTACACTATCTCACATTAATTACTCGTTAATTGGACAGTGTAATTTACTAAAGATTGCTTAGTCTTAAGCTAACTATCTTGGTTGACATGGCTCTTATGCGCAAATAGCCTTTGTAAAACAAACAAAAACTACTTTCAGCGCCTTTAACTATAGCATTAATTCTTCTCCACTGTACAACATAATTTCAGTGGATATACTAAAATATTGCTTGTTTATTAAGTCTACATCACAGCATACATTGTAATGGTCATGGTGTGCTTTGGTGCAGCACTTTCAGGAACTGTTTGGGTCGTGTATGTTTCTGTGAAAAAGTAAGTTGATAAAAAACGTTTTGTTAACGTTTGTCATTGAACTACTATACTACTATATCAACTTATTTTCAGCTACGAACTGCATGTTTTTCCCGCTTCAATTGAAATTTATGAAAACTAAAGAAAACAACGACATAACAAAATTGCATGCATTATTGTTTTTATATCTCCAATTATTGATATGTTTTCTTATGTTATAATCATAGATACAAAGAAAGCAAAAAGATTAATGAAAACGAATGTGAAAAACTGGTGAACGAACCACAGGTAAAATGGAAAAATTAATATAAAATGGATAATATAGGCAGTAGTTAATATCATCAGCGTCATCATCATCATCATTGTCATGATCATAATCATCATCATCATCATCGTCGTCATCATCATCGTCATATCATTATCATCATCATTGTCATCATTATCGTCTTCATCATCGTCATCATCACCATCATTATTATTATCATCATCATTATCGTCGTCAACATCATCATCATCGTTATATCATCATCATCATCATCGTCGTCATTATCATAATCATCATCATCATCATCATTGTTGTCATATCAATTTTCATCTTTATCATCGTCATCATCATCATAATCATCATCGTCGCCATCATCATCGTTATCATCATCATCATCATCATCAACATGGGAATTTTTTAATGAAACCAAAATAAGAATTATATCTAAAAACAAACAAATATAAATCAAACATTTTAAATAAGTTTGTAAGAAATAGACACTTCGTATGTAACATTGAACTTTATATTTATAGGTTTACTAAACAAAGAAAGATTTACGGATTGACATTTTAACAATAATGCAAATTTCCAGTGGTACTGAATTGATAGCAAAAGACAAAAACAGCTATAATTTGATGTTAATATAATAATAATAATAATAATAATTTACGTTTATATAGCGCGTATACAGATCTGCTCTAGGCGCTTCACAGCAATAAGATACAGTAGAACGACTTAAAAATACTATAAAAACAAGATGTAGTACAACAATTAATTAAGTTTAAAAGCTATTTTAAAAAGATGAGTCTTAAGCTTAGATTTAAAAGTGTAAATAGTGTCACAGGATTTAATGTGTATTGGCAAATTGTTCCAAAGATCAGGAGCAGAAACAGAAAAAGCTCTGGAACCATAGTACTTGAGATTGTATTTAAGCCTGTTCAAGCTTAGGGCAGACGACGAACGAAGAGATCTAGTTTGAGAGTAGTAAGTAACCAGGTCTTTGATGTAAATAGGAGATTGATCATGTAAGGCCTTAAAGGTCAGCGGAAGAATCTTGAATTTAACACGCTCAGCATATGTGATCATATTTGCGAGAACATGTAGTCAGACGAGCAGCTGCGTTCTGCACAGATTGAAGCTTCTTTAGGACATATTTAGGAATATTATATAAACGAGAGTTACAATAGTCAAGTTTGGAAGATATAAATGTATGAACAAGGGTTTCTGTAGTCTTAACAGATAATAATTCTGTATACGAGCAATATTCCGTAAGTGATAAAAAGCAGTTTTGCAAACAGATTTCACATGAGTAGTAGTATCGTCAAAAACCACTCCAATGTTTCTAACAGATTGAGATGGCTGAATAAGATCAGATCCAAAATGAAGCGATGGAAGAGATTGCTGTGGACTGTGTTTAGAAGAAAGAAAAAGAAGTTCAGTTTTATCCTTGTTTAATTTAAGTCTATTTAAGGTCATCATGCATGTATCAATATCGGTTATAGGCATTTCTCAGTGTTAGCCATAGTACAGCTCAACTCCAGATTGTCGTTACTCAAAAAACAAACATATATTTAATTTTTAAAGTAGCGGTAATAAAGCAGCAATTTTCAGCGACGATGGAAGGCAACCAGATTCAAAGGAGAGGTTAACAATCCTGCAGATCGCCTGTAAAAGAATATCAAGTTGATTTACTAGCAAAGAGGCCGGAAGAGGATCAAGACGGCATGATTTATGTGTAATTTTACTGATAATTTTAGACAATTCTTGAGTTGAGGTAGGAGAAAAAGTATCCAATTGGAAATCTAGTGTGGGTATATCCAGCGAACGAAAATGGTCAGGCAGTTCAGGTATTTCTAGTTGACTTCTGATCTTGATAATTTTGTCTTAAAAAAATGTAATGAATTTGTTAGCAAGTTCTTTAGATGAAGAGCAAGACGGCAAACGTTTTTCAGATTTTCTGTGAAGAAGACGATCGATGGATTTAAAAGGAGCATTGTTATCAGCGCCAGCATTGTTAATAAGATCAGAATAATAATCCATTTTGGCCTTAAAGACAAAATTTTTGACTAAGAGGCATTGATTGACAACGCCAACGTCTCTCAAGATTTCGACGTATTGTTTTTTGTACTCTGATATCATCAGTATACCAAGGAGCTTTTGAACGTTGAATGATGGTCTTGGAACGCAGGGGTGTGTGCTTGTGCAGAACTGAAGATAAGACGGTATATATCATACTGAGTACGTACAAAGCTCAGTGAGCTCATGTGCAGGTGATAAACATAGCGGTGACTCAGAAATATCTCGATGTAGGTTCTTAATATTTATAGAACGGAGTTTCCGATAAGTGACGACTTGTTTTGGGTTCGACGGTTTTGGGAGAGCCAGTTTACAATGAACAGCGAGGTGATCAGAAATAATAGGATCATGGATAGATACATTTGTAGCAGTCAGTTCTCCTGATCTAGTAATGATAAGATCCAAGACATCATTGTTCATATGAGTCGGGGTACTAACATTATGTACGTTAAGGTTAAAACAGTTTAAAAGATCTAAACATTTGTTGGCAGTACTATCAGAAGAAACATCGACATGGAAGTTAAAGTCACCAGTTAAAAGAAGTTTACCAGAGGAAGAAACCAAGCATTCCAATAATGAAGAAAATTCGTCAAAGAATAGGGCAGTCGTAAGGCCATTGTTGGATGAGGGTGGTGGTCGATAAACAATAACGATACGAGTAATAGATGAGCATGTATGAAGCAGCACCGCCATTACTTCAAATGTTGTACATTTAAATTGGAAATAAATATAATTTTTATGTACATTTCTACTAAAAAATTAGAATATTTGCTCAAGATCATTTTCTGGTATGAGATGGCTTATTTCAACTCCACATAAGGGAAGTATTGGGATAAATTGTATTTCATTTTACAGTTTTACTGGCGAATTTGTAATGTTTGATGGCGTCATAGATAATAATCCAAAGTTAATTTTAACGTCAAAATGTTAGGTAATCAAAACAAAAAGGTTGATATTACCTTTATACAATCACGTGACTTATATACGCGTTTTCATTGGTTCTTGCCCATAATCTATTAAAGGCAGAATCTATTACAGCGAAATCGGAAACATATTATACCATCCGTCGAAAGCAGGAGTTGGAGACAGCAACGGATCTTTTAGACAAATTGTCCGACAACGTACGTACAGAGTGCCCTCAAGGTGTCCAGTGAAAAGGGAGCTTCGACTTGGTTATCCACTTTATATACCCATTGCCGAGCATGGATTACACAAAGGTGCTTTCCGCGATGCCCTTTGTCTTAGATATGGTTGGCGCCCTGCAAATCTTCCATCCAACTGTGTCTGTGGAAAATCATTTTCTGCGGAGCATGCATTGAGCTGTCCTCTATCCGACACAATGAACTCCGTGATATCACAGCCGATTTCTTGACCGAAGTATGTAGTGGAGTTGGAATTGAACCATCCTTGCAGCCAATCACCAACGAACGCCAATCGCCAAGATGGAGCCAGATTAGATGTTGTGGCTGAAAATTTTTGGGGTCGTGATAGGCAACGTGCATTTTTTTATGTACGGGTTTTTAACCCTTTCGCACCGAGCAATCGCAATACCTCAATTAACCAATGCCACCATCGAAATGAGCAAGAAAAGAAGAGGGCTTATGATGAAAGAATACGAAAGTGGAACACGGAACTTTCTCCCCCTTGGTCTTCTCCACCTCAGGAGGCATGGCACCAATTGCCGCCGTGGTATATCGCAGAATTGCAGCCTTAATGTCGGAGAAACGTAATCAACCATAATAATATAGTAATCAACCACATATAGACTCTATTCTGGCTCAGATGCAAGATAAGTTTTTCTCTGCTTCGTTCATCTATAATGTGTCTTAGAGATGCTCGTTCATCACTCCGCCGACCAGATGTCTCATCGTTGATAAGTGAGGCTATACATTGACCTGACTAGTGCTGAGAGCCGAATTCCAGCTTAGGCTAAACAGCAAGATAAACTTATTTTTAACATTTTATCTAAAATTTAATCATGAATGACAACAAATTTAGAATATTTTAAATAACTATTTGTAGATAATTTTATAAGTTTTTATTAAAGGCAGATACATGGGTGGCGTCAAATCACGTCAGCAGCTGTGTTTTTCTTTTTTCATGCCCCAACAGCTTTGATAAACCTTTGGGGTTGTTTTTGATTGTATAAAACAAATAGATTCCATTTTTTGTTGTCTGTTCAGTTATAGATACACAGAGGACGTCAGAACGTGGTAAGAACATGTGGGCCAAAGTGGGCCACTTTTTTGTTCTTACCACGTTCTGACGTCATCTCATGTGCATCTATAACTGAACAGACAACGGCAAAATGGAATATATTTGTTAGATATAAGTTAATTACTTTCTAACTATAATTCGTTTATTCGTTCGGGGCTTCGGTGGTCTTGTGGTCAGGGCCACTGCCTCCCACCTCTGAGGTCAAGAGTTCGAATCTTGTGCTGTGCTCAGACATTTGATCGCACGTGGAAAGAGTTGGTCAACACTCTGCCGAAAGTCGTGGGTTTCTCCGGTTTCTCCGGTTTCCTCCCACAAGGAAGTTGACAGGGCGGGTTAGGATAAATAGTTAGGAAAACTAATGATGATAAAAACTGTGAAAATAAATAAGGTACTGGGTACTAGAATAAATTGTCGATGTTGTAAAGCGTATTTGATCATATACACATGGTAATTTGCGCTATATAAATATATAGTAAACATTATTATTATTAAAGTCATGCAAACATTATTTAAAATAATACAAAAGACTGGAGAATCCTGTAATTAATTTTAAATAAAATTATCACAATTATTGCATATTATCACGTTTTACGAGCTATGAAGTGCTTTTGTGTAACACCTTGAAATAAATTTCTGTTCTCGAAATAAATAATATGATTGATTAAATATGATCGATATAAGAGGTATTTGAATATAGTTACTAAATTTAAATTATTACAGTTGGTAAACTTGCCATCAAGCCCTCCAGGAGTGTTATTCCCTCACAAGCGAAGGTGATAATCTCGCCGCGGCAGGGATCCATATTTCTTACGAAAAGTTTGTTGGTAGGACCAAATCTCGTACACATGATTGGCTAAGACCAACCGGTAAGTTCCGAGTACGCAAAAGGTGTACTCGGAACTTACCGGTTGGTCTAAGCTAATCATGTGTACGAGATTTGGTCCTACCATGTACGGCTTATATATACAACTATATATACAAAATGTTCGTGAGATATGGATCCCTGACGCGGCGAGATTATCGTCCTCGCTAGCGAGGTGAATATATACTACTGAGGTGAATATATACTACTAAATACCAAATAATTTGAATACTCTTGTTTTTATACACACTTGATTGCTCTTGCATTACATTATGTAAAAACAAAGAAACTACTGATTGATCCAAAAGTATCCAAACCTTTGCAGACGTTATCGACTTTAGTAAATAACACGGGATATGGACACAATATGGGGATATGGACACGGGGATATGGACACAATAAATATGAAATATAAAATTAACCTTTAACAATGTAATATTGCACAAAATAATAAAATGTGATGATCAGTAGTCCGGCACAGTCAACAACTTCATACGATATTTCAAAGTCAACTTCATCATCTAGAATAAATAAGCATAACCATGAGTTATTATTTGGTTTACATATTTTAGATGGGCTCATGATATAACCATTATGGAAAATCTTTTTACGATTTCACCAATTTAAACGTTCCTGATACGGCCATTGTCAGGTACCAGTTGTCGTCTAAATATTTTCAGGTTCATCGGATATAGCTGGAAAAAAATGTGTGTTTGTGAATAATCATTGGTTTGTGAAAGATTTAATTGGCTTTCATGCTTAAGTAAATGAGAATTTTTATTAAATATCATAGGAGATTTTGTATTTTATTTGATAAAATATGTATTTTATTTTATTTTATATTACTTTATTACTTTCCCAGTGTTCCGCCATTTAACAAGCATGTCACAGCACTGCTTTCAATTTTAAGTAGTGTTCATGAAGATGAGATCATAATTATATTTATAAACCGTTAGCATGCTGTTTAGTTTAAATCACATGTATTTTAAATCAGATGTATTACTCCGTGTAACTTTAGCTGTAAGTTTGATATCTTTGGAATCTGCTACATATAATGTTAGTTAGTCCTGCGTAAAGTCCTTCGTAATATCGAGAAATGATTTAATGTTTGTTACTCTGAACATCGAAGAAGAAAATTAAATATTATCTGGAGAAGAAATCAGTCGAGCGACACATGGTGTAACGATCTTGGACAACATATATGAAAAGAAAAAGAAGGAACAACGAGTTTAGGTATCTTGTTTGGATTCAATTCTTTATTTTCTTTTTTGGTCATGGAATTGTTTCAGGTATGTTATAAATTTATAGTAATAATCGGTGTGATATCTGTAATTATATGATCGCCGGACGCGTCTTAAATATGACAGACAAGTTCTCAATGTAGCTGTTATATTTTGTCCCAAGATGTTTACTGTACAGTTATTCTTTAAATTTTTAAACTTGTCTATTTGCGGTAAAGCTAAGAGCTTTAGATGAATATTAGTTGATTGTATATCTATCGCATTTCAAGCATATGGAAGCGCTCGAATGATAATCAAGTGATCCTGTGAACAACTAATATAAACAACATAGTATTAGTATGACTCTACTAATTGATTTTGCCATATGTTATATATTAACGCGCAGTTTGTAACTAAATGCCGTAATGGTCCCAAAATTGGATTTCCGCAAAATATTCACGGCTATAGAATGTTTCATTCACCTAGTTGGGCAAAGCCGTTGGAAGATGTTTTAGCCGGTGGGCTGGCAGGTTATCGTAGTTTTTGAGCGCCGAATGCGCGAGAATCCGGGGCCATGCATGTACACAGAATTTTCAAAGGCGCTAAAACGTTATTTCTTGCATTTTAATTAGTCACTGTATGGCCTGCACGGAGCCCGGCAGACAAAAAAATTGTACGCTCTTCTGCAACATACGTCTGCGCTAACTGCATGACAACCGGTATCGTTTTATATCATGATGTTTATATATATATATACTGTATATATATATATATATATACTGTATATATATATATATATATATATATATATATATATATATATATATATATATATATATATATATATATATATATATATATATATATATATATATATATATACATGTATATATATATATATATACATGTATATATATAGTTATTTGTCAATTCTATTCTTTTAAACTCAAATCGCCGATGCAATAAATTAGTGAATAGTTATCCATGAAGCGATGACCATGCACTAGCTTTCACTGATCAAGCTTGAAGACGCCATGTAAACAAATTATGTTTCAAAACATTTGAATTTTAAAAAACAATCACTTGTTGTGTTTGACTCTTTTATTAAAGATATCTAAATTTTAAGATTGGTGTTTAACCCTAAATTATTATTTTTATAATAGTCAATAGATTTAAAATCTTAGTGGCTGTTTATATGAGCCAGGGAAGCCTGGTTAGCTGGGGCTGATTATCTTAACAAAGTTCTTATCACGTGACTACTATAGACACCTAAAGTGATATTTCAATGCAGAACTAGTTTAGTTTGTCTATAGGAAGAGTATAAAGTTAATTTAAATGATCTTTTTTAGTCGAAGAAAGATTTTCGTGACATACCTCAGCCCAGTTAGCCGGCTAGCCCAGTTAGCCGGGGTTGATTATCTTAACAAAGTTCTTATCACGTGTGACTACCATAGACACACAAAGTGGCTTAGTTTGTCTATAGGAAGAGTATAATGTCAATTCAAATGATCTTTTTGAGTCGAAGAAAGATTTTCGTGACACAACTTAGCCTGGTTATATTAGCCCCTTAACTCTTTCCTGTCCGGCCCAGTCAAAAGGGGTCATAGAAGACCTCGAAGTCGTCAATCGAAAAACACGGCACACGGTAACGCAAGATTAAAAATTGAAATTCGACAAGCGCCAGGCACATGAGATCCACTCACGCGCCAAGTTTGATATGATTTCATAAACAACTCTGCGATTGGTGGCATTTTGAATTTTCATGATGCTATGCGGGCGTGCAAGATGGTCTTTTCTAGAAAAATGGAAGTTTTTCAACCTGATTTATGATAATTAATGCTAATTTATATTAACATAATGTGTCTTGTTCGAAAAATTCAAAAGCATTGGTAACAGCCGGTTTATTGGGCTTTCAGAAAAGGTATAGGTTTCGCAACAGTTATGGATATTTCCCGAGATATCAAAAGAACAAAGAGGAGGAGAGTTAAAGTGGTAATGAATCGAAAATTAAGTTTGTCTTATTTGAAAGAACTCTTAAAACAACGAGGAATAACAATTTACAGCTCTTCCATATTTAACTTACTTCTTGAGATATTTAGACTTATATAGGTGATATTCAAATGAGATAATCTATGACGTAGCAAGTGGTACACAACATTAGAAAATAATACATATCTTAAAGATTATTGGACGAAATCACTTGAAGCTTGTCTTTAATGTTTTGTTTCATCAGCTGTAGCAATTACAAAGTTTTGAGTGATTTCTTTTAATAATATTGGAAAGACATACATGATTTTATAATGTTGTGTACAACTTGCTACTGTACGTCCATAGATCAGCTCATTTAACTATCACATATAAGTCCATATATCTCATGAACTGAGTGAAATACGGAAGAGCTGTAAGTTGTTATTCCTCATTGTTTTAAGAGTTTTTTCAAATAAGATAAACTTAATTTTCTATTCATTTGCACTTTAATTTCGCAAAGAAAAGCTCTGAATATTACTTACATGTATACAAGGATATAGGATACCTTGAATCGATTCTGTCGCAAATTATATATTAAATATATAGATTCTTATAATAGAATATCTCTGTCTTGTTTCTAATTAGTTTAAATTATTTAAAAGCCCTCGAGCTATCAGTTGATAACGAAGTGAAGGAATTTAATAAATTACGTGTTGTGCTTCTTAGGCAGTGTAGAAATACAAATCAAATATCTAAAAAGTTTGTTGGTGTACTGCCGAAATAGCGTGTGAGTTGTCCAAAGTTTCGAGGGCCTTCGCTCAAAACGTTAGACTACTTGGAGAGCGGTGGCTTTAAACATAAAATACAAAATGAAGCGCCTTCGCTCAAAACGTTATACCTCTTCCACACTATTTCTACAGTACACTGCAACCTTTTAGTGTTTTTTATTCGTATGTTAACACTGCCTACGCAGCACACTTCGTTTCTATCATTATTTGAGGCTTTTAATAGTTATTTTCAATCAGTATGCATATTTACATTTACAGTATAAATACTCATTTATAGTACCAGGCAAATAATTTGAATATTTATTATAAAAACAAATAATTTCCCAACGCAACCAAGGTGATAAATCAGACATAGTTTGACGCTACTCTGGCTTTAAAACGTTTTTGAACGTAACTTTAAAGGTTATAGTCCATGATCCAACGCCATTTCTACACTCCAATCTAGGTCTTCATTACAACGATCATCCCTGATGAAGACACTAGATTGGAGTGTCAAAACGTTGGGTCATGGACAGTAACGTTTAAAGCTATACGTTCAAAAAACTTTTTAAAACCAGAGTAGCGTCAAACTATGTCTGCTTCATTATAATGTTCTCATTGATTTAATGCTTGTTTCTTTGATTTTTTTTTATGAAAAGGTTTACCTTCCTCTGAAACAAGGACCAAGCAAACAAAACAAACTGGAATTTCAGCTTTATCCTTTCCACAAAATGTCTCTCCTAACATTATTGAACGCATTAATAGTTCTAAAAAACAAGACTATGTTACTAGAAGAGATCATTTCTATGGACAAAGTAACGACATTACGACATCACAATCTGACATTACAAAATTATATCATGAAGCCTATTTACTTTTACAAAAACTATTAAAGAGTTCCAATGGAACCAATAAATTTACTGCCAATTTTAAAACGCAGAAAAATATGAGTGAAGTGCACAAAAATGACAAAAATTCTTCAGCAAACATTCTACGTAAATTATCGCCTGTATCGTTTAAGACGAGACAGAATTCATCCACTTTTCAACGAAATGGAAGTGCACTTGGAGGACAAACTACATACTCAAACAATGTTCAAAATATCACAAATAACTCCAGAGAAAATGCATGGCAAAGTTTAGAGACACTTGATAAGTTTTTTGGAAGTTCAAAACCTCAAAATAATCAAACAAAATTGAAACTTAGAAATTATAGTAATGTAAATGGCTCAAATGTTAGTGCAAGATTTTGGAAAAACAACACAGCTACTACTACTAGTAGAAGAAATAAAGAAAACAACAGCACAATAATTTTACTCAGTAATAGAACTAGAAATAATGACATGATGGATATTACTGGGAATGGTTCAAAGCCTTATTTAGAAAAAATCAAACAAGGAGAAACTAAGCACAAATTCTTTACCAAGGTAAATACTTCAACAAATTTATTGCATTTATCTAAAATTGCTTTAAATAGCAGTTTCAACAGCAGCTTCAACAACGATAAAGAAAAGCATCTTAATAAAACGACATTAATATCTCACTTGAACAATGAAAGTTTCAGTAACAATGGAAACAATGTTCAAAATATTACAAATAACTCCAGCGGAAATACGTTGAAAAGTTTAGAGATACTTGACAAGTTTCTTGAAATTACAAAACCCAAAAAGAATCAAACAAGATTGAAGGTAATAAAACTTGGAAATTATAGCAATGTAAATGGATCAGATTTTAGTGAAAGATTTTGGAAAAACAACACAGATACTTCTAAAGAAAGGCATCGTAATAAAACGACATCACACTTCAAAAATGAAAGTTTCAGGAATAATGGAAACAGAACTGGAGTAGTATATCAACATATAGCAAACCAAGATCAAGTCAGAAATATTTCTAACAGCAAAATTTCAATGGGGAAACCATCGTCAATTAAAGTGGAAACTAACAGTTCTCGTATTTTAAGCTCTTTAGGTAAGCATCGCATTATATTATCATTACCTTTCGTAAGGGGACACCTTCCGTAAAGGGACACCTCCCGTAAGGGAACACCTTCAGTAAGGGAACACGAGTACCCGAGGGTGTCCACTAACGCGAGGTTTCACTATACAAGTAATATACAATCATAAAACATAAGTGATGTGGACTCTTCGTAACAAATTGAAACGCTGACGCTAACAGACTATTAATATTTTATTTTGTACTACTAAAAAAGAGTCAAAATACATGTAGGTGTTCTCCATACGTCTACTCTTAGCGTCCTTCGAGTTAACAAAAAAACAACAATGCTCTCGTGTTCCCGACTCGATCACAGTTAAAAATAACTAACGTATTGAATTACCAGTTTGCATAATTAATGCTTGGTTAACTAAATATCAAAACGTAAGCAAACACGTTACATTTATGGTATTTATTTAAATGCGAACATAATGTATAGATTTTTTGAACATATTAAATTTAGTTTCTTAAAATGTTTGTGTAGGAAATCTTATGATAACCCAAGATATAGTAATGGAACTTGGTGCAAAGAAAGACCAAAGGCCAACAGTCAATGATAGTCAAACATGTTCAACGGGTGATGTGTTCTACAACTATACTTTCAACTCAGGATTACGAGCCGGGTTCTTTATTGAAGCAAAAGAAGCTAAGACCATGGATGATTGTATTTATCATTGCTGTTCAAAGAAAAAATGTGATGTTGCATTTATGATTAAAGAAAACTGTTTTCTTATTCAATGTGATAATAAACTGTCTTGTCGTTCTCGACCAGCTCATTCTCCAAGTTTCCATCCAAGATTGGCGTATATCTCCCGTCAAGATACACAGGGTAAATATAGAGCTTACTGTTTCGAAAGTACGATCTGTATAGTTTTATATACCATTTTTCATGTTGTTTTCTGTTTATTGCATGTATCACAAGAATTATTTTATTATTTTTAAATACTGAACAACGGTTTATGTAAATTCTTCAAAAAACGTCATCAATAATAATAATAATAATAATAATAATAATAATATTTGTTCAGGATACCCACGTTACCTAAGTGTTTTCCAGTGGGGTCCTGTAATACTTCACAATATTACATTACATTACATCAAATCACATCACATCACATCACATCACATCACATCACATTACATTACATCACATCACATTACATTACATCACATCACATCACATCACATTACATCACATCACATCACATCACATTACATTACATCACATCACATCACATCACATTACATCACATCACATCACATCACATTACATCACATCACATTAAATTACATTAGATTACATTACATCACCCATCACATCACCCATCACATCACCCATCACATCACCCATCACATCACCCATCACATCACCCACCACATCACATCACCCATCACAACATCACCCATCACATCACCCATCACATCATCCATCACAACATCACCAATCACATCACCCATCACTTCACCCATCACATCACCCATCACATCACAACATCACAACATCACCCATCACATCACCCATCACATCACCCATCACATCACCCATCACATCACCCATCACATCACCCATCACATCACCCATCACATCACCCATCACATCACCCATCACATCACCCATCACATCACCCATCACATCACCCATCACATCACCCATCACATCACCCATCACATCACATCACAACATCACCCATCACATCACCCATCACATCATCCATCACAACATCACCAATCACATCACCCATCACTTCACCCATCACATCACCCATCACATCACAACATCACCCATCACATCACCCATCACATCACCCATCACATCACCCATCACATCACACATCACATCACCCATCACATCACCCATCACATCACCCATCACATCACCCATCACATCACCCATCACATCACCCATCACATCACCCATCACATCACCCATCACATCACCCATCACATCATCCATCACATCACCCATCACATCATCCATCACTTCACCCATCACATCACCCATCACATCACAACATCACAACATCACCCATCACATCACCCATCACATCACCCATCACATCATCCATCACATCACCCATCACATCATCCATCACATCACCCATCACATCATCCATCACATCACCATCACATCACCCATCACATCACCCATCACATCACCCATCACATCACCCATCACATCACCCACACATCACATTACGTCCGCCATTAATCGATCATGTTCTTGACCAGCGTAACGAAGTGACGTCAGATTCTCAACGCGACTAGACTCTACATGGCTAATTCTTCAAGTAAATCAAGGTCGTTTTTTCAAATTCTTCGTCTGAAAGGCTGAACATTTCATCTACTTCTCGAAGAAAACAAGAAAACAAGTAACCTCGAGTGAAATTCAGGCGTAGCATTGAGAATCTGACGTCACAAACAATATCACCTTTTGAAATTGCGGGCTCACTTGGAACACGTTTTTAGTAATGGTGGCCTAAATAATAGTGATTTCAGAGCTCAAAATACTTACTTTCAAAATACCATTTTTTAGTTTTTTTTTACATCGATGATCACTTTCGACCCTGAAATACTTTCTATGCTAAAGAAAATCTAAAAGACGAGGGTGAATTTTCATCGTAGTGGCACTTTAAAAGGCATACCCTACAGGTCCTTCAAAGTACAGAACTCGTTTCCAGAGAGTATTTTACTTGTAAAATATTAAATTTGTAAAAACTCATATTTGATAACAATAAATGAACAATTAAATCGGCTGTATTCTCTGACTATACAATAATTTAAGAAATTGTAGCTGCCAGTGAATACCGCCGGCTTAATAAAATGAAATTAATACAACAAGCGATCCTGAATTTTAATGAATATGTTACTATCCCAGTAAAATACTCTTACGGTTTCCAGAAGTGGGGAAAATTCTCCGCTTCTACAAGTTAATGAAATTATCGTTCAGAAAATATTAGGCTATACCTGTGTCGCATATAAAACAGGCCAATGTCTGTAGATTTCTGGTAAATATTTAACAATTATTGGACGAAGTTGAGCAAAATATCGTGATTTGTCAGTGGCGAGCAGATCAATTATTTGCCGATGCCCGAGTTCAATGATTGTTTTATCATTCAATTTATTTTAAGATCTATATATATTTAGTAATCATTCATCAATAATTTATATAGTTTTCCGACGGCAAAACGAGCCATGTTTACAGTTGTCGATAGCGTTAACGCGCGTGAGCAGAATATTATCTGCAGCAGAGCAACGTTGCTCAGTAATGCGCATATGCAGTTTGTTATTTGTACGCAGTTATTTGCAGCTGACGTAGCCAATCATAATGAAGAGAAAAATAAATTGAATGATATATATGTTATTTACCGGCTGGGAGGTGCGTAGAGAAATATTTACCCGTTTTTGAGACCGAGGGCAAATATTTCTCTATCCGGACCGACCAAAAACGGTAAATAACATATTTATTTTTGTATTATACAAGGTAAAAGACTTGAGTTACTTTAGTTCGGTAAAACTGCATTATTTGGATAAGGAAAGAAAAACAAACCAAAATGCTTTAGTTTTTGTATAATATAGTTATTTACAGCTTACTGTAGTTGAATCAAATTCTGTATTAGTTTTCCAGATTCCAGTTAATAATGAAGCAAAAATCACGATAAAAATTTTTAGCATTTAGGATTCCGTGACCGTGGTCAAAATATCGTAAATTTCCGCCCGCTGCTGCAGCCAATCACGATACAAAAAAAATTATTATTCTATTTTAGATGTAACTGCCTTGAAGTTACAACAACAACAAAAAAGAGAAAGAGAAAAAGTTCCGAGTTCCTGTCTAGCTAATAACATCAGTCCAATACTGAGAAATATAAAACTACGTGGTGGGATAAAGGCTGGACATTTTACAGAGAAAGGAAATATTTCTGATTATCGTCAATGTGTAGATTATTGTTGCAAAGATAAGCTTTGTAACCTTGCGTTAACTCTGAAAAATAACTGTTATCTTGTTGCGTGTAAAACATACAGAGGATGTTCAACATACCCCTCATTACAGCTTGATTTCAACCCGCTAATTGTCTACGTTAACTGGGAAAAAATTACTAGGAAAGTGTTAACAAAAGGTAGGAATTTACTTAAATAATTTTGGTAAATCAGTATCGCAATAAGTGGGCCAATGTCATGGTCGTAAAGACTTAATATTTTATGAAAGATATCTTATCAAAATAATGAAATGAATTTCATTTTATTATTTATCTTTTATAAATTAATTTAAATTAAATTAACTGTAGGTAGTGTAGGTCAATACCAGTGTACGTCCAATATCACTTTGTCGAGATGACGTCAGTACCCATGTTTGTTCGCATTTACCCATAATTCTTGCGGCCATAACAAAAGAAAATAGCTCATTTGCAATCATTTGTGAGTCAAATTTGGTTTGTTTGTCCGCATTTTGAACTATTAATATGCTATTACCTATCTATCTTTCAAAAACTCATTAATTATTCATGAGGAAAACACAAAGGAAAAGATTCGTCCTGATTTACATAAACTTTTCCTTCGATTTTCTCGGAGAAAATGGCTTGAATCACCGAAATACTTGGTAAATGCAGTCGTTTTTCGCAACACGTGTTTCACCGGGTCTAAAACACTCAGCTTATCGCCTCGTATTTTATCACCCGATAAAACACTACTGCTCGTGTTTTAACACGTGTTTTTTAACACTGATGCTCGTGTTATTTATTTTATCAAGATATTTTACCACATCAACAACCATCAAATAGATTCCACGTGATCTATTTGATGGTTGTTGATAATGAGTTTGGAACGCCAACATAGGTAGGGTGGCTTCTATTTAAACAATAGAATACGTTTGCGCGGGTCTCTATAACGTTATCGAAACCCGAGTGACGTAATAAAAACACGAAAGAAGTTATAGGGAGAAGCACGAGCCGCTGAGGCGAGTGCTTTCCCAACTTCTCGAGTGTTTTTATTACTTCACGAGGGTTTCGATAACGTTATAGAGATCCGCGCAAACGTATTCTATTATTTTTATAAAATAATTTAGAAACAATTTCTTATACTTTGGATAAATATGCAAATTCTCATTAGTTACTGACGTCATTCCGGTCTCCGTAGCGTGATCGAGACCGGAAAACTGACCAATCACAGCGTGCGTAGAGTAAAATTATTTTATAATGACTCGTGGAACAATCCAGAAAGTCGTAAAATCTTTGAATATATTTAGCATGACAACTTGATAAATACGATCGTGAAAACGAAACACGGCTTAAGAGAAATAATTTAATACTAAAGTAGCACGATGTATTATGGTAGAATTACCACGTGACACGTCACGTGCTGCGTTAATCACGAATTACTTTTATATCATCTTTAACCATTGACGTAAATTAACCAATAAATTAATTTTTGTGAAGATATTACCTGTTTGGTGTCAAAATATAACAGTTATTGATGCGCATGCTTCTCCGGAATCCCTCATGTAAACTCAGAATATTTTGGAGTGACTGATGGTAACTATAACCTTCTGATCACCGATGCAAAGTTTACTTACTTGCGGAGCATGCGCATTCATAACACTAAACTACCACATTCAAACATATAAATATAATAATATATTCATATAAATATAAATACGATAATATAAAGTATATAACAATATAAATATAATAATATAATAGTTATATTGTAAACTGTGCCCAACTCTATATATCTTATATTTTAACGCTTATATTTATCATGAAGTAAATGGTTTGAAACCTAGGAGTATCATTAGATGCGTGAAATTGACCGTCCAGGTTGTTGTAGTCTTGAGAAAGACTATTGTTGGTGACTGACTTTTCGACGGTCTATGCAGCGGCGGTCATCTTCAGAATGAATCTTGACTCTGACTCTGAAGATCGATGACCGTCAAAACGTCAGTCACCAACAATAGTCTTTCTCAAGACTACAACAACCTGGACGATCAACTTCACATCCATCTATATTTATATCTTTATATACGAACGCTTCTGTTTCTAGCCTTCTTTATGGTTCCAATTTTATGTACAACAGGGATTTTCTTTTCTTTTTGACGTCGTTGAGTGCTACAGCAAATTTGAGCAATTGAAAGGCGTTCAGACGAATACGACACATACCTATTTTAAATAGAAGATATAATAAATTCTATACTATATATATATTCAACATTCTATACATTATACCAATGGGCATTTTATTTTTAAAATGTTTAATTTTAGATTGCGGTTCCATACTTTAAAACTTAATTTTAAAACACGCATTTAATTTGCAGAGTTACAATGAAAACACATTTTTACAAAGAAAAGGAACTATATAGGGAAACAATAAGAACTAAGAGTCCTTCGTCAGAGAGTAAAACGTAAGGAAGGCCCTTCGCATGCACGACACATTAGCCATTGACCATTCTGATAGGACACTAACCTTTTAGATTTTAAAATTTATATTTCTACATTGCTTACGCAACATAAAACGTTCATATGGCTACGATATTTATACGCTGCCAAGCTTAGGCCTCTTAGTTCTTACTTCAGACATGTGGAGGCCCCTGGAATACTAAAAAGGTAAAAGACATATTTACAGTCATCCATAAAGTATATTTTTCAAGTACAAGGAATCTGAATAAAAATGTACAAGGATCTATATATAAGGATCTAGTTCTTATGTTTCAAGTATAAAGAATCTGAATAAGCTATATATAAAATAGAGAATGAGATAAGATGAATATCTTATATCTGTTTCACTAACTATCACTCAGGCACTCACAAATACATTTTTACTTACAATTTTTTTCTTGAAATATGTGTAGGCCTCCTGGTTGTGGAGGCCCCTGGGTAACTGCCCAGCTTTCCCATTCCTAAATCCGGCCCTGTCTTACTGTTTCATTATAAAATCCAGCTTAACAAAACTAACAGACAGGCTAGCCATCTTAAATCGCGCACAGACTTTTTTGCAGGTCATTCTCTTATCCTTTTTAAAATAATCTATTTAGGGAACATTCTTTACAAAACGTTGGGATGTTGGCGAGAAGATGACAGTCTTGAAAAAGTTGTGTTTCTTGAAGGGACAGATCCAGTTCTTATTGATTCTTATAAATTGAGAAAGAATGCAGTGGACAGGTGTGCCGCAGCTGCGAGGAAAAGGAGCTTTAAAGGCAATACGTTATTAATATGTCATTTTAAATAGCCTGTAAAAGTTAAAATGCTGATGCAGATTAACCATTTTAAGAAACAGATAAAAGAAATTTAATGATTTCATCATTAACGTGCTTATACAATGTTGTAAATAACTATTTTGTTTTAAAGAACACTTGAAACTATAAAGACTAACCATTTACAAGTTTTTCATATCTCTCTTCACTCTTGAGATATTAAGAATTGTTTGATATGTAAATGATCATACTTATGAGATCACAATGCATAATGACTTTTTGTAAAATTCTGCATATCTTTACCATTATCACATGGAATCGTTCGATGAGTTGCATATTTGATGTTATTGGTTTACATATCAAACAAATCTTAATATCTCAAGAGTGAAGTGAGATATGAAAAAATTGTAAATGGTTAGTCTTTATAGTTTCAAGAATTCTTTCAAACAAAAGTTATTTTACAACTGAATTTTTTATTGCATAGGTACTTTAATTTTAAAATAGTTGAAATACATATATTAAGATGTTAATTTGATATATTATTTAATGTTTTAGTATTTGCACTCCATAATGGAGGTGAGTGCAGAAGTGGTTTTGCGATGAAAGATCTTTATAAAAAAAGTCAAAAGGCTGATGGTTGTTTCAATGGTACTGGTGGTCATATGTTTGGTCAGGTTTATCATTTGAAAGAAAACGGTAATTACAATATTAATTTACTCATTGATTACATAAGAATAAATACGAATCTGTGCCCGGTTGTTTGAAAATTGGTGTCAACCATGACGCATTGCACACTGCGTCGGCCATTTTTCGAAGCACGAAATTCCCTTGCTGAACTCATTCGTAAATATCTTGTCAATCCTTGATATAAATTATTCATCATTTGTCTTTTAATAAGCTAGTTCGTAATGTCGACTGCGCATCAAAATGACGCGTTCTGCGTCAGGATAAAACTTATTTCAATTCATAACATCTAGAAATGCTATTGTGGTTTTAGCCTGATGTTATGAATTGAAATAACTTTTATACCGACGCAGAACACGTCATTTTGATGCGCAGTAGACATTACGAACTGACTTATTCGAAAGAGTATAACCCTAAGATCGTAATTATTTATGCGTTTTTCACAAAATTCAACGTTTTCTTGACTTATGTTTTGAATTATGTCAGCCTTGACTGACGCGAAGCGTGCAAGACCAAGTGACGAGGTTAAAAAAAACAGATTCATAGTCGACGTATTTGTATTGTGGATGAATAAGAAAGCCTCTATAGGGTTTTCTGAGAAGACTCGGCGAATTTCCGCATTATTTACCACGTCAAGTTGGCAACGAAGAAGTTGGCAACGATTTCAAGACACTTCGTTAGCGTATACGGAAAGATAAACAGAAATGCGCAATGAACGACAGTTGACAATCACTCTTTAGCTCTATCCTGACGGGCTGAAAAACATCTAAAATTAAACCACCTCTTTGTTTATTGATATCTCTGGAAATAACCATAACTGTTGCACATGAAGCTATACATTTCTGAAAGCCCAATAAACCGACGTTTACTAGTACTTTTAAATTTCCCGAACAAGACACAATCTGTAACTCATCCTTTTATATCAACACAAATAATCTTATAGAAATCAAACGCTCTCCTTTGTTCGCCTTACAAAGCCTGCCTCTCACATTGTGCTCTGTAAATGTTCGCTCAATTAAGTCTAAATCGGCTGACTTATGTAACTACATCCACGCCTCAAACGCGGATTTGTTTGCTTTCACTGAAACCTGGTTAACTGATAGAGTTCGTATAAATTTGTTCATCAACATCGTATTGGCCGTAAGGGCGGTGGAACAGCCTTGCTCTTTAGAGAGAATATTGGTGTTACTAAAATCAACACTGGAGAAAATGATGCATTTGAATTCTCTGAATGGGGCATAAATATAAGCTCATTCAAAGCAAGACTAGCCATAATATACCGCCCTCCTTATTCTGCATGTCATCCGGTAACTATTAATACGTTTTTCAATGAATTTATCACGTATCTTGAATCTATTATATTATCTCCTGATCCATTGATTATTACTGGCGACTTTAACATACATGTTGACCAAGCTAATGACCCTGATGCAAATGAATTTCTCGATATTCTTGAATCTATGGGACTTGAGCAGCATGTTAAACTACCTACACATGAGGGAGGCCATACTCTGGACCTGTTGATCACTAGAAAATATGACCGTATAATAACTGCTAGCCCTTTAATAGATCGCTATATATCTGATCATGCTGCTGTTCTTTGCCAAATCAATAATGTTAAACCACAACCTATTTCTAAAAAGATCACGTGCAGGAAACTTAAATCTATTGACATTGATGCAGTTCGTAAAGACCTTGCTATAACTGACCTTTGCATTAAACAATTTTCTAACTTGGATGAGCTAGCTGAGTGCTATAATTCTACTTTGTCGACCTTGCTTGATCTGCATGCATCTCTCAAGACAAAGGTTGTCGTAAATCGGAAACGAGAGCCATGGTTTAACAGTGAAATAAAAAATGCGATAAGGTCTAGAAGGAAAGCTGAAAGAAAATGGCGAACTTCACACTCTATGCTAGATCTTGCAGCATTCAAGGCTTCAAAAAATCATGCTACGTATATTATGAATGTTGCTCGTCAGGAATATTATACTAGCTATATTCATGATAAC
The DNA here is from genome assembly GCA_035772405.1 of Chrysogorgia sp. JL179-B06. NCBI lineage: Eukaryota > Metazoa > Cnidaria > Anthozoa > Scleralcyonacea > Chrysogorgiidae > Chrysogorgia > Chrysogorgia sp. JL179-B06. The sequence continues at coordinate 2,881,443 of JAYKKM010000144.1, forward strand.
AGCTCTGACCAGAACAAGTTGTTCCGAGCCACAAAGGCATTACTATGTGAACCCCGTGACACATCATTTCCATCAAACAAGGTTCCCATCGTCCTTGCCAATGACTTTGGTCAATTTTTCATCAAAAAGATTGAAAACATTCATAAATCACTGGACGCTCTAACTGTTTCATCCTTATCCACTGAGGTAAATGTTGCCCTAGATGTCAATGCTTGCGCTTCAAATGTTTCCTTCACCAATTTCAAGCTCTTTCCCAAGAAGAGGCCCGAGATATGATCATGAAGGCGGCCAAAAAATCCTGCCCTTTGGACCCCATGCCCACGACACTAGTTGTTGAGCTACTGGATCTACTCCTTCCTGCTATCACTTCAATGATTAACTTGTCATTTGAATCTAGCTATTTCGCTGATAAATGGAAGGAAGCTCTTGTGTTTCCATCGATTAAAAAGCCTGGTCTTGATACTGCCTTCAAAAATTTTCGTCCGCTTAGCAATCTACCATATATCTCTAAGTTATCTGAAAGGGCTGCCGCCGAACAATTAAATCTGCACATGTCAGAAAACAATCTCCATTCCATCCACCAATCAGCATGGTTCAGTTCCTACTTAACTAATCGTTCGCAGCGAGTATCTGTAAATGGTGGATTGTCAAAAAAGTTTAATCTCTCCTGTGGTGTTCCACAAGGATCTTGCCTTGGGCCTTTGTTGTTCACAATTTATACTAATAAGCTGTTTGACATAGTTGAGGCACACTTACCGCAAGTCCATTGTTACGCTGACGCAGTGGCGTCACCACGGGGTGGACTGGGGTGGACTTGTCCACCCCAATTATCATCAGGACCGATTTTTTAGTTTGTTCAAATCCGTGGAGAAAAGATGAAACCCTAGGGTGATAAAGTCTAGGGGGACCGGGGGAGCATACCCCCCGTCCCCCTTTAACTTCGTAAATGATAATTATCATTTTCACATATTGTAAATAACTCTGAAAGATAATTTGGTGACCTTCCGGTTAAAGCTTTAAAGGTCATTAGCGTTTCTCGTTTTTTTAGAGCCTCATCAATTGACGTCCATTCGAGATTTTCTAGTATTTCAGTGGAACGAACAGCATATGTCTCCCCAGTTATCACGCGCGCCGCTCTCCTTTGTAACTTTGATAATTTATTAATATGGGTACTACAACCATCATTCCAAATAGTAGAGCAGTAATTAAAGTGGGGCAAAACAAATGCATTGTACATTTTTATTAGAGCGTCCTGTGGAACAAATAATTTTGCCCTTCTAAGTAGGGCAATGTTCCCTGAAATTTTTTTACATTGTGCTTCGTTATGTTTATTCCATTTTAGGTGTTCATCAAGGATGATACCAAGAGATTTTTTGTGGGAGACCCGTTTGATATTATCGTCTCCTATTGTAATTACAGGGCTTTCATCAATTAAGGCCAGACGATAGCTGGAGCCTATTATCATAAATTCTGTTTTTGTTTTGTTTAATGTAAGTTTATTTGCAGTAAGCCATCGGTGAACATTTTCAAGATCCTTATTAAGTTTATTTTCGATCTCAGTGGGGCCAAGTCCTTCGCATGTGAGATTTGTGTCGTCTGCAAATAAACATAAACACTTCCTCGTGCTTTTGTCCACCCCACTCTAGCAGGCCTGGCGACGCCGCTGCGCTGACGACTCTCAACTTTACCTTTCATTCAGCCCAAAAGTGTCTACAAACTCTGAATTTGCTGTTGAGTCGATGACTAGGTGTATCAGGGAGATAAGAAACTGGATGATCACTGACAAGCTGATGCTTAATTTGACAACAAAACTGAATTTATCTTACTAGGTACTCGTCAACAACTGGCCAAAGTTGATATAGATCATATTGTTGTTGGCACTTCTGAAGTGACTCCCGTCACTTCAGTCAGAAACCTTGGGTCTTGGTTTGATTCTGAATTGTCTATGTCTACCCATATTACTAAGTTATCCAGCTCAGCGTTTTACCATCTGCACAATATACGACGTATCAGGAAATATTTGTCCCGCGAAACCACGGAAATTCTAGTGCATGCCTTTATATCAAGTCGTGTTGATTATTGTAACAGCCTACTATACGGTTTGCCAAATTGTCAACTAAATAAGCTTCAACGAGTCCAAAATGCCGCAGCTAGACTTATCTGTAAAGCTACTAGATTCTGCCACATTACGCCATTACTCTCAGAATTGCATTGGCTACCTGTAAGATAACGTGTTAATTATAAGATCTTGTTAATTACGTTCAAGGCGCTTAATGGCCTTGCTCCATCTTAGATAACTAGTTTACTATCCGTGAAAACTTCTGGCTATAATTTGAGGTCTTCAAATGGATTATTGCTTTGTTATCCGAATTGTAAGACGCTTAAAACTTTAGGTGACAGGGCTTTTCTTGTTGCTGCTCCTAAGCTATGGAATGCCTTGCCAGTGGAACTAAGATTAATGGGTTCCGTGACCAATTTTAAAAGTCATCTTAAAACACACTTTTTTAGGTTAGCATATACTTCATAATATTAATACCATTTTTAGTCACACTGTATTCTGTTTTGTTTTACCTTTAAATTGTATTATAGATTATTGTATTTTAATTAGATACAACATTGATTGTAATGCGCATTTGATCATAATCATGTAATTTGCGCAATATAAATTATTAAATTATTATTATTATTATTATAATTTTTTTGTTTAATGTAATAATGTAATATCTCTAGGTATTAATTTTGTAATTAACGAGGACCTTCTGTAAATCACTTTCTTGGTGAAGTTGGCTTTCCTCAATAAAGACTATTATTACTATAAATTAGCATTAATTATCATAAATAAGTTTGATTTCATTTTTCTAGAAAAGCCCATCTTGCACGACTGCGTATAGCATCATGATAATTCAAAATGTCATCAATCGCAGAGTTTTTTTATGAAATCAAATCAAACTTAGCGTGTGAATGGATCTCATGTACCCGCCTCTTGTCAATTTTTAATCTTGCGTTGCCGTCTGCCATGTTTAATATCAAATATATAATATATTAAATGTGGTTTAAAAGTATAAATGTTAAAATAATTATCTAACGGAAGGCTGATGTTCCTCCATATTTCACTTTTATGCCCTTGCTCGAAACATCAGTTTTCCGTTTAAATTTTTGTCAATCAACCAGCGCAACCTAACCTTTCTATATATGTAATATTCTGTTGTCTTGGTTAATAACCTATTTTGGTTCTTCTTTTTCTTAAGGAACTGTGGAGAATGTTGGTTGTTGGAAGTCCATTCAAGATGATGAAGGATTTGTAACATTAGAATCAACAGACGGGAGAGTTATGGGAAGTTATAAAGAAAGATATGATGCATTTCTAAAATGTGCTGAAACTGCGATGGAACAAAGATATACGTTGTTTGGTTTAAGAGATGGTGGTCAATGTTTAGGAGGATTCAAAGGAAAAACAAAATATAAGAAATATGGAGTAGCAAGATATTGTAAAAATGGTTTGGGATCTGATTCATCCAAAAGTGTTTATCAAATTATAGGTTAGTTCAAACTACTGTATATGTGATAGATAAAATATTAGCGGCCGATCTTTATCTGATATATAAAACTCATTAATAATTCATTCAGGAAATTCAGGAAAACACAAAGGAAAATCATGACCGTATCGTGTCTTTATATATGTGCTAAAGATTTGTCCTGATTTACATAAACTTTTATATATTTACATAAACTTTTCCTTCGATTTTCTCGGCGAAAATAGCTTGAATCACTGAAATAGTTGGTAAATGCAGTCATTTTTGAAGCCATTCAAAACACTCGCAGCAGTGTTTCATCGGGTCTAAAATACTCTGCTATAGACTCATGTTTTATCACCCAATAAAACACTGCATGCTCGTCTTTTAAACTATACTACAAACTCGAACCGAATGCGAGTGTTTGTATATATGGCTTAACAAAATAATAAATAGGAAATCGAAGGAAAAGTTTATGTAAATAAGGACGAATCTTTATATGCTTGTTTTTTCTTCATGAATTATTAATGAATTTGATAAGTAATAAATAGATGAGTGGCCGAACTGTATCGGATTTACAAGGCGAAATATACACTTATATTGTGTTAGAAAGTGCAAATACCAGATTTTGTATGTTATAAAGTGGATATCAACACTTCACCTGTATTACAACTGTCGCATTAAGAAACTCACGCCGTCGTTCCCAGTCTCCGCAGCTGGAGGGGCGTACATTTCCTTTGAGTTTTATTTTCGCGCTAAGTCTTCAGACAGTAAGGGTATTTGTTCATTTAAATATACAGTAACCGGCTCCAAAGTAAAAGACGACTTTAGTTTTACAAAGTATATATTCAGTATTTTTATAAAAACCTACTATAGTGGTCTAATGCCAGTGCTGCAATCTCATTGGCCACACTATAGATGTTGAGTGATGGCGAGTGAGGTGAAGACCACTAGCCTGCCGGGTTTTTTTAAATTGAATTTTTTTAAATAAATTTTAAAGTGCCTATCTGGGTTTTGGGAATTTTACAAATTCGTAATCTTTGGATTCTACCAAGAAGAAAATTATGTAATATATCTTGTTCGAAAATTTTATCTTCATGCCTTTTTTCCCTGCTAAAGTTGATTTACTATTCACAGGGGACGACGTCAAAGCAGGGACACGCGAAGTCATTGCACGCTAATTCAACAGTGAAATACAAATTCAAAAAAGAAAGTTTGGCTCTGAACTTTAAACACACGTGTTTAGACAAAATTCGCTCAATTCCCAAACTTTCTTTGTATTTCATTGCTGAATCAATGTGCAATGTTTTTGTGTGTCCCAGCTTTGACGTAATTTTCTGTGAATAGTAAATCACTTTAGCAGGGGTAAAAGATATGAAGTGACAAGATATTTCACAATTCTTCTCAAGATATTCCAAAGATCACAAATATGTAATATTCCCGGATAGGCACTTCAAGAAATAACGAACATAAGTTTTTTACTAACAAATTAGATTATTATTAAACAACTAGATTATTCGCTTTCAATTTCTGAGACGATAGTTAACTCATGCCAACCTTCAAAATAGCAATTTTTCAAAAGTAATTAATAGTAAAGAAAAAAATTATCTCAATATGAGCAACCTGCAATTTAGATAACGTCTTGGAGGAACACCTAGACAATTTCCGTTAGAACAACATGTTGCTTTTGATGTCTACGTGTAATAACACTGTTCTTGTTGAAAATCTTAATCTACAGGTTCAACCAAATTTCATTTTAAAAATGAAGAAAAACCTGTCACAACAACTAGCCAAGACGATCACCAATTAACTACAGAAGAAATTCATACAGACTCTGATAAAATAAAATTTAAAAAGGAGGATTCCTTGAAGCAATTATTGATGGAAAGCACAAGTTCTTCTTACAAAGCAAGTCCTGTTAGAAAAAATATATTTCTATATGGAATGAAAGCTGGTAACTTTACAAGTCAAGGTGCTGTCAAAAACATGGACGAATGTAAACATTTATGTGCTAAACAAGTAAACTGTTCTGCAGCTTTTATGCTCCAAGATTATTGTTTTTCTGTCGCGTGCTACACTAAAGAAACCTGTGTAACCAAGCCTGTAGCTTCTTCAACATTCAATCCCAGGGTTTCCTTTATCACACACGTCTTGAAATTTAACTCACGCAGCTCACGTAAGTATTATATATACACTCTTTAACTTCGTAATATAATAATAATAATAATAATAATAATAATAATAATAATAATAATAATAATAATAATAATAATAATAATAATAATAATAATAATAATAATACAGAAGTGTTTTTCGATGGGGCCCTGTGTGACATAAATGAAATAAGTGAATAAAAGATAATATATAGAGATATTTTTACATATTAGTAGTTAAGAGGATAATTTACCTAATTTAAGTTTGAACAGTGAGAGTAACAATTAATGTCTTGAATACGAAGTTCAGTCGTTGCAACTTGTCACCCTCCAAGGCTACTGGTCCTGATGGCGTACAAGCTTACCTTTTGAAACGATGTTCTGAAGTCATCGACCCGTCTTTGGCTGCTCTCTTCCAGTTGTCTCTCCAACAAGGTGTATTTCCTTCTGAATGGAAATTTGCTAATGTGGTTCCAATACCTAAGAAAGGTGATGCTCATAAAGTCACCAACTACAGACCTGTTTCATTACTCTCCCAAGTCTCTAAAATATTTGAACGTTTGATTTTCAGTCAGGTTTCTTTTTTCATTAAAAACTCTTTGTACGACCTTCAACACGGCTTCCGCTGCAATAGTATTGTGTTTCACGACATCGGCAGTGCTCTTGATGCTGGTAAAGAAATCGACCTTATTTATCTTGATTTCGCTAAAGCTTTTGACTCTGTGTCTCACAGCAAAATCTTGTCCAACCTGAAAAATTATAGAATTGCCGGTCCACTTCTTAACTGGTTCGCCGATTACCTTGATCGAAAACAGCGTGTCGTAATTATCGAAGGAGTTTATTCATCTTTCCTTAACGTTACGTCTGGTGTGCCACAAGGTAGTGTCATAGGTCCTCTTCTTTTCACTAGGAACAGTACTGTTGCACTTTCTGATGATAGTGAATGTTACACGCAATTCAGTCATCAGCAGAACGAGATTTGCTCCAGCTTCATCTCGACTCTATGTGCAACTGGTCGCTGTCTTGGCAACTGAAATTAATGTGTCATAGACGCTCCAAGTATCAGAGTATGCTCAGAGTATCTCGCAAACGCAACCCTCCAACTCATTGAACTGTACTGCTAAAGCCAACCGATTACTTGGCTTTCTTCACAGGAATTGCACTAAATTAATTGATACTCGCTGCCGTCGGCTACTATATCTTGCTCTCGTCCGATCTCACTTGTCTCACGCTAGTGAGATCTGGGCACCTCAAGGTTCGTCACGTGATCTTGCGCTCCTGGAGGGAGTTCAAAGACGAGCTAACCAAATTTATACTTCAAGACTACGATTTTCTTATCCTGAGCGTCTTAAGAAGCTCAACTTATTACCTATATCGTACTGGCTTGAAATAAAGGATCTCATCTTTTTTTCAAATGTAAACAAGGCCTCTACGATCTAGACATCTCCTCTTTTGTTACCTTTTCTTCTCACCTCTCGTCTCGCACCCGTTCTAGCAAGGACAATTTGCTTCAAGCCAATCCTTGCAGGACCTCTCTTTTTAAGAACTCCTTTTTTAATCGAATTGTCTTTCTCTGGAACAATCTATTTCCGATCATCCGTAATAGTACTGTACGTCTGTTTTCTCTTTTAAACACCAACTTTATATATACTACTCTTCTCAATTAGACTCTTCTTTCGATGTAAACAGAATGCGCACTTCGTTCATATAATTTAAGCTGCTGTTCTTAATCTGTCCTATCATATGTTATTAGTGTATTAGTCCTTGTCTTTAATTTATGTCTATTCAGATTGGTCTTCGCATGGGACACATGTCCTGTTGACCATACCTTCAACCATGCTCTGTTTTTTTGTGTTTTTTATTTTTAACCCATGTATTAATTATTTTGCATTCTTTGCTTGGTTCTAAGGTTAATAAATAAGTTATAAAAGTCTGAATTAAAATTATTATAATCGTTCAGTGCGTGATAAATTCATTTATGTTTCCCCCAGTTTGTCTTAGCTTTGGGCTTGATTGGACTTTGACCTTGTTCCTAGTATGATATTGGTGGAAATTACTATTTGACAGTATTTCAAAGTTTGAATCAAAAACGTTGTTTAGGCATTTAAAAATAAAGGTACAGCGATGCTCATGACGTCGATCATCCAGAATCAAAGCTCTAGAAAAATATTGGTTAATAATTATTTAATCGATGAATATATATTACTAAAATTCTATACATATGTCTTTTACGATCTTTTTTACTAGGATAGACACTTTCGTTTTTAAATATTACGTATATTATGAACAAACAAATATTTTCCAAAAAATGAAAAAGTTCTCCAAAATTTAATTTCTAGAAAGCGGAAATGTCATGCATTCCTGGTAGAAATATTGCAAAGTATAAAATGTCATCAGAATTTCATCGAAATCTTTCATTCAGCTGACTCTTGCACAAATAAGCAATTACTTCATTAATGTAACAATTTATATTTTAGAATTTAGAATGCTACCTCTTTTCAACAGCTATAAAAATACATAATATAAATACTTGTTGAATTGCGAAGCTCATACAGACTTTTGATATCAATTAAATTGAAGCAATGCAAATAAGAGGAATATGAAAACTAACTTTTAATGAACACAATGTAGATTTGTAAAAACGATTAGTATTTTGAGCTGTGTATTAGGTTTATTAATTAGTAATTATTAATTTAAAAAATGTGAAATAACATTTACTCTTCTATTGCTCCAGAGCACAAGAGAAATTACTGCACCAGAAAACAGAAAACGATTTTAATACGACAGAACGACAATACGATGGGAAGTGGAACAGACGAATACAATTTTCAACGAATAACACAACATGTTTAATCCAACACAACATGTTATTTACGGGAAATGTGATTTATAATGGTATTCAGGTATGGCATGAACTGAGGGAACTCCTTCGACAATAACAAAAATCATCTTCGTTAGGGAGAACAGAAATAAGCGCAGGTTTTATGCTAAGTTTAGCGAACAATTGTACAAAATATCAATGGAACCAAAGGAGCAAAACAATTAAGTTTATGAAGCCATTACGTCTTGAACACAATTACGTCTTTTCGGACTCGCTTTAATAACCACAAGAGCTCGTTAAGTAGGTATGGAGGGCGATAAATGGGTATTTATGGTGAACAGTTTTACGCGCATTATTTCTCTGAAGGATATTCTGGTTTGACAGATTTATTAGTGCAAGACTTTACGGACACGAAAGACTCTATGATAAGAGAAAGCTTTTGGATTAATATAATTCATATTTACTTCGAATTACGAACTGCCGATATGGTGAGAGTTTCAGATGGAAGTTGGGTTAGACATACTATATATAGTGTCTTCAAACTTAAATGTGCCACTCCTCTACTTTTATTCCTGAAATAACCCTGTTTTATAGAACTAGAAACTCCGTTAAAGAAATGTGAGGCAAGAAAAATATACGAAAACGTTACCCTGTTTGGAGGAATAAATGCTGGAAATTTCGCAGACCTTGGTCAGAGAAGCAATATGAGTGAATGTATTGATCAATGTTGCAAACGAAAAAGATGTGATGTTGCTTTTATGTTAGGAATTGAATGCTATGGTGTCGCATGCAAATCAAAGCAGCTATGTGCAACAAAACCTGCAAAAAATGTCGAGAAATACAGACCTCATCTTGCATACCTAGAGTCAACTAAGGAACAAAAAAAGAGTAAGTGGAAAACTTATAACTGAAGAAAATACAAATGTAGTTTTCTTTCTCTTCATCTAATGTTGGTTAGAGGAGTTAAAAAAAACGTTTTTCTATTATACTACAAAAATATTGTCACGTTTAATGCTTGACTATGGTACAATAAGTGATGCATTGTATTGACGAATTTAGTGTACATTAAAGGACATTGGCAACAAAAAAAATTACTTTTTATATTGAACTATATGACTTAGTATTATACAACAACTTTAGTATTTCTAGCAAATTGATTGCCTAAAAACTATGCGTTATTACAGTATAGATACACAGTTGACGTCACAGAGTCGTGACTTAGCAGCTTGAAGTATTTGCCAATCAGAACTGTTGTGTTTCTTTCGTTAACCAATCAGGTCATGTTATTTGTATAGATCACTAATGATGTAACTAAACATGATTTTCATTTGTTGATGATTTTTTGCCCCGTAATTTCCCTCTCTTCAAAAGGCCTGCCCACTTGACTATTTAAGAATGTTAAAGTTTGGAAAATTTAGTATTAGATGTATAAAACAAATGGATTACATTTTCCGTGTGTGTGTACTGTAATATATGCACAGAAGACGTCATAGCGTGTAAAGAACAGAAGTCACGGCACTCGCCCGTACTTTTTTGTTCTTTACACGCTATGACGTCATCTGTACATATATTACAGTACACACGCACGGAAAAATGTAATCTATTTGTTAAGTAATATAGTAGTTAGGAGCTATGAAAATACTTGTAACACATTTTAAAAGTTGAATTTACCATGTAAAACGCCGCCATTTTGAATATGACTGTGACGTCATGTTGGAAAGTGTTGTATTTCGTACTTTTATGCTACCTATTGTGAGGCCATTTTATTTTATGTTGCAATAGCGATTACTAAAATAACGTTGAGAAAACGTTTAATTTCTTTGCATTTCTGCCAACACTGACTGCTTTACCCAGCACATGACGTCACAGGTCATGATGTAACAGAGAACCATAATTAACCTTTATTACGGTTTATAACCACAAACTACGATATTGTGGTTATGTAGGTCACAAACTTTGATCTAAAAGGTACTTACTTTTTGTTGCCAATGCTCTTTAATGGATTAAACTCTGAAGTTAAGGCATGGCTCTTAACATAAGAAGTGAAAAGGATACTAAAAGTTTTATGAGTCTGTTGGACACACAGTTTGTGTGATCTTGGCTCTGGCACTCTAACATTTATTTAGTTTATTTCTTTGTTTTATTTACTGTTTATTTATTTATTTTTGAGTTATAATGTTGTAGTTATTTATCGGTCTAGTTATTTTATTATATACTGTATATTGCATTTTTATTATTTATAACTATATTATGTACTAGGTATATGTAGAAAGCGGATGCATAGTGATAACAGTATTTTAAATACTGAAATGTTTACCTCTTTAAAAATTCGATAATAATTATAATAATAATAATAACTGAATTGGGTTTTTTAAGTCTGGAGCCCTGTATTGTTTAATAAAATAGCAAGTGTCAACCAATCAGAACCTGCGTAAGACACTTGTTATTTTATGATAGTTTGTAGTATAAATTGACAAGTTTCTATCACAAATCCTCAATTTTCATTGGCTATCGCAGGAGTTACTATACGCTGATAGAAACCTATGGGATAAAGTCTCCTGATTTCGAAAGAATATTTACATTTTTTATGCAAAATGTGAAATAAAAGTTATTTCTTGTGTTAGAAACTTGTAAATTTATACTAAAACAATTATACAATTCGCCCTTGTTCCCTATTAGCGATAGTCAACTATCTGCTCATAGAAAACCTGGGCTCGTTGTCTAATTTTTGTCTTTTTCCAGAATTATCCAGGGTAACATGAAAATTAATCGACATGATTAACCTAATCGAAATACAAATAAAAATCTTTCCAGATGATCGCAAGTGTTAACTTGTCGCGAAAATATTTCGTGCACTTAAATGGATAAAGTTAGCACACTGTTTCCAGTTGACGCGGTAGCTTGACTGGTGGAGCAGCAGACCAGAATCCCGAAGGTGCTTTAAAATTATTTTCTAATTTCAGAAGAGCGTCATCCAACTTGTTGGAATGGAGAAGTATTAGTGAACCATACATTAACTGGAGGAATTGATGCTGGTGTATTTTACTCGAATGGAAATACAGAAACAATGAATGCATGTATGGAATATTGTTGCCAGCAAAAAGACTGTGATCTAGCATTTCGTATAGGCCAAGGATGCTACACTGTCCATTGTAAAAACAAAGAACAATGTAAACCAAGGGAGGCAAGGCAAACAAGTTATCGTCCTCAAATAGCTTATAAAAAAGGCGCAACATTTCGTCATTATGGTAAGTATAGTGCGATGTAATATTATTGTGATATTATCTGTCCTTTGGTTATACAATCCTGCTCTCCTCATACTAAATATATCTAACTATAAAAGAGGAAATGGTCTTATGCAGCTATCCAGTTCATTCCATAAAGTTGTAGTAGTGAATCTAAAGGCCCGTTTACAGAGGCGATTTTTGCTGCGATTTTTCTCTTTTTAACACATGCGATCAAATGGATTGTCTTACGAATGTATTGAACCATTTGTGCAAATCTATGAGGTTCAATACTTTAGTGAGTATCCACTATATCGCATACTTAAAGGTGCATTTATACACTGCGTTAACTGGGCCGATTTATGATTTAGATGCATGTTAAGGATGAACAACTGCCAGCTGAATGATTTGTCACGGGGCTCATATTCCTTACCCTTACTTACCATGCATCTAAACCATAAATCTAATCGCATTGTGTAAACGTACTTTCAAATATTTTCTATGATAACATGAAACATAAAGTTTTTTGTATAATGAAATTTGCTTTAAGTGGATGTCCTTTATAAAGGAAAACATAGATGTCATATACTGTATTCTGGGTTAGTTTATATAACGACTTATAGACTAATAGACACTTATCGATACGCTGCCAAGTTGTCAACCATACGAGTTTTGTGAACACCTGGGGAGATAAAACATCAAGAGGACGTTTAATATCTAATATCGATCTTCTAAGATGTTTCTGGATTTTGTGGACTCTTTCCAAATTCTACTTAGATTCACGTTTTCCCCGTGTTCGCCATATTATCAAGTAGAGGTCTAATCAATGACTGAAAGAATGCTAGTCTTGAATATCGTGGCAGAAGGTGTTTGATTTTGCGAAGTAGATAAAAACGTCCAATGATTTTCTTGCATAGTTTATCAACATAGGTATCCCAAAATAATTAATTGTCCATAAATATATCAAGTAGTTAGTGACTTGTCACGCTAGTTTTCAGCGATCTCGAGGTTCGCAATGTTCAAGTCATCACTTCAAGTCAGGCTCCAATCTTTTTATCATTAACAACCATTTCGTTTACTGAGTCAATGAGAGATTGGACTTATCTTCTCGATCAGCTTGACATTGGGAGTAGAGAGTTATATCATCGGTATACATTTCAATTTCACGGTTGGGATTTCAAGTGGCAAATCCTTTTTAGCAGGTTAATTCATTGTCTTCCACCTCGTCCTCGTTTACATGTTCTTCCTCGTTCTCAATCTCGTCTTCATCCTGGTTTTCATTGTCATCCTAGTTCTCATCTTCATCCTCGTTTTCATCATTCTCCTCCTCATGATCGTTACCATCTTCATTCTCAATCTCATCTTCATTCTCCTCCTCATTCTCAACCTCATCTTCCTCCTCAATCTCAACCTCATCTTCCTCCTCGATCTCATCTTCATCCTCATCCCCGTTCTCATTCTCGTCCTGATCTTCATTCTCATCCTCGTCCTCATCCTCATTCTCACTCTCAACGTCATATTCATCCTCATCTTCACCCTCATCCTCAATCACAATCTCAACCTCATCTTCATTCTCATGCTCGTCTTCATCCTCGTCCTCATTCTAAACCTCATCTTCATCTTCATCTTCATCTTCATCTTCATCTTCATCTTCATCTTCATCTTCATCTTCATCTTCATCTTCATCTTCATCCTCATCATCATCCTCATCCTCATCTTCATCTTCATCTTCATCTTCATCTTCATCCTCATCCTCATCCTCATCTCCATCTTCATCTTCATCTTCATCTTCATCTTCATCTTCATCCTTATCCTCATTTTCATCTTCATCTTCATCATCATCTTCATCTTCATCCTCATCTTCATCCTCATCTTAATTCTCATCCTCGTCTTCATCCTCGTCCTCATTCTAAACCTCATCCTCATCCTCATCTTCATCTTCATCCTCATCTTCATCCTCATCTTCATAATAATAATAATAATAATAATCTTCATCTTCATCTTCATTCTCATCTTTATCTTTATCTTCATCTTTATCTTCATCTTCATCTTCATCCTCATCTTTATCTTTATCTTTATCTTTATCTTTATCTTTATCTTTATCTTTATCTTTATCTTTATCTTTATCTTTATCTTTATCTTTATCTTTATCTTTATCTTTATCTTTATCTTTATCTTTATCTTTATCTTTATCTTTATCTTTATCTTCATCCTCATCCTCATCTTCATGTTCATCCTCATGTTCATCCTCATCTTCATCTTCATCTTCATGCTCATGTTCATTCTCACCCCTGTTCTCACCCTCGTTCTCCTCTCATCCCTGTTCTCATTCTCAACCTCATCTTCATGCTCAATCTTAACCTCATTCTCATCTTCATCCTCATCCCCGTTCTCATTCTCAAACTCATCTTCATCTTCATCCTCATTCTCAAACTCATCCTCAACTCAATCTCAACCTCATCTTCATCCTCCTCCCCGTTATCATTCTAAAACTCATCTTCATCCTCATCTTTATTCTCATTCTCCTGATTTCATCTTCATACTCGTTGTCATTCTAATAACCATCCTCATCTTCGTCATCGTCCTCAACCTCATCTTCATCCTCATCCCCGTTTTAATAATCGTTCTCATCTTCATCTTCATCCTCATCCTTGCTCACATCTTCATCCTCATCTTTATTCTCATCCTCGCTCATATTTATTCTTGATAATCTCTTATTCTTGATATTTATAGTTCTGATCTCATCTTCATCCTGGTTGTCATTTTCATCCTCTCTCGACTTCATATTCATCCTCATTTTTATTCTCATCCTCGTTCCCGTTCTCATCCTCCTTCTCATTATCGTCCTCATCATTATCGTCCTCATCACCATCCTTATCCTCGCCTTCATCATCATCATCTTTATCGTCGTCTTCTTCTTCGTTCTCATCCTGATATTAATCCTCGCCTTCATCCGCGCCTTCATCCAAATCCTTACATTCAACCTCTTCCTTGCCTTCGACCTCTTCCTCGCCTTCGACCTCTTCCTAGCCTTCGACCTCTTCCTTGCCTTCGACCTCTCCCTTGCCTTCATCCTCATCCTTGCCTTCGACCTCTTCCTTGCCTTCGATCTCTTCCTTGCCTTCGACCTCTTCCTCGCCTTCGACCTCTTCCTTGCCTTCATCCTCTTCCTTGCCTTCATCCTCTTCCTTGCCTTCGACCTCTTCCTCGCCTTCGACCTCTTCCTCGCCTTCGACCTCTTCCTTGCCTTCATCCTCTTCCTTGCCTTCATCCTCATCCTTGCCTTCGACCTCTTCCTTGCCTTCGATCTCTTCCTCGCCTTCGACCTCTTCCTTGCCTTCATCCTCTTCCTTGCCTTCATCCTCTTCCTTGCCTTCGACCTCTTCCTTGCCTTCGACCTCTTCCTTGCCTTCGACCTCTTCCTTGCCTTCGATCTCTTCGTTGCCTTCGATCTCTTCCTCGCCTTCGACCTCTTCCTCGCCTTCGACCTCTTCCTTGCCTTCATCCTCTTCCTTGCCTTCATCCTCATCCTTGCCTTCGACCTCTTCCTTGCCTTCGATCTCTTCCTCGCCTTCGACCTCTTCCTTGCCTTCATCCTCTTCCTTGCCTTCATCCTCTTCCTTGCCTTCGACCTCTTCCTTGCCTTCGACCTCTTCCTTGCCTTCGACCTCTTCCTTGCCTTCGACCTCTTCCTTGCCTTCGACCTCTTCCTTGCCTTCGATCTCTTCGTTGCCTTCGACCTCTTCCTCGCCTTCGACCTCTTCCTCGCCTCATCCTCATCCTTGCCTTCGACCTCTTCCTCGCCTTCGACCTCTTCCTTGCCTTCATACTCTTCTTCGCCTTCATCCTCATCCTTGCCTTCGACCTCTCCCTTGCCTTCGACCTCTTTCATTTGTCCTCATCTTCGTCGTTCTCGTCGTCCTCCTCCTCGTCGTCCTCCTCCTTATTGTCCTCGTCTTCCTCGCCTTCGACATTTTCCTCGCTTTCGACCTCTTCCTTGCCTTCGATCTCTTCCTTGCCTTCGACCTCTTCCTTGCCTTTGACCTCTCCTCGCCTTCGACCACTTCCTTGCCTTCGACCACTTCCTTGCCTTCGACCTCTTCCTTGCCTTCATCCTCTTCCTCGCCTTCGACCTCTTCCTGCCTTCGACCTCTTCCTTGCCTTCAACATCTTCCTTGCCTTCGACTTCTTCCTCGCCTTCGACCTCTTCCTTGTCTTCATCCTCATCCTTGCTTTCGACCTCTTTCTTGCCTTCGACCCCTTCCTTGCCTTCGACCTCTTCCTCGCCTTCGACCTCTTCCTTGCCTTCGACCTCTTCCTTGCCTGCTACCTCTTCCTTGCCTTCGACATCTTCCATTCCTTTGTCCTCACCTTCGTCGTCGTCGTTCTCGTCCTCCTCCTCGTCCTCCTCGTTTTCCTCGTGCTTATTGTCCTCGTGCTCCTCCTTCGTCTCATTTTCCTACTTCTCATTTTCATCTCCATCCTTGCCTGCATCCTCGCCTTTATCTTCATCGTCGCCCTCATCTTTATCCTCATCTTCATTTTCATCTTCATCCTCATATTCATCCTTATCTTCATTCTCATCTTCATTCTCATCTCATCTTCATTTTCGTATTTACTCTCATCCTCGTTCTCATCTTCGATGTAAAATGTAAAATGAATTTGTTTTTTACTTTCAAGATCAAATAAAGAAATATAAAGAGAATGTAAATAATACAGAAATAAACATTTCAAGCAGTAAATTTAATAAGTTTAATAACGGTAAGTGCTTTAAGTTTCGTTTTTTACGTAAATGCCAATTTCTGTTCCATCTCAATGACACACACACCCAATCTGAATTAGAAGGTTATAGTTTCCATGGGGTATTCGTAATGATCACCGTTTCCAAAACTCCTAAGAAGTCCTTGTTAGATTTGATATTTCGTTTGCCAAGAAACAGTTTAATACCCTGAGATGTTTTTTACCTTTTTCTAGGAAAATCAGAACCTGTGGTTAAGTTACCACATCTTCCACATTCCTGCCAGGTTGGACCTATCCATTACAACGTCACACTAAAAATGGGAATGCATTCTGGGGTGTTTAAAAAGTTAGGACGAGCTGAAGGAATGGAGGACTGTATTGAAATGTGCTGTCAAGAAACAGAAAATGATGCAGCCTTCATGCTAGGCAAACTGTGTTATTCTGTAAAATGTTATAATTCAGATTTATGTCAAATTAGACCTGCGTTTATTTCCAGTATTACTAAGCTCAATATTAATCCAGCTTTGTCATTCTTTAATATGGACAAGGAACATGCTGGTGAGTGGAAATACTTGATAGTAAACACTATAATTATTATCAGGAAGATCGTAAAAATAAATATGAAAGTTGCTAAGTTCTCAAAAGAACTGGATATAATATGAAAAGGAGTTAAGTAAGAGTAGTTATGGACGACGTTTCGGACGATATGTCCTTCTTCAGGTCAGAAGAACACATCGTCTGAAATGTCATTCATTATATACGTAAGTACTCTTACTTAAGTATTTTTCGACACATTGAAGTTCTCTTATTTCTCCTTTTCATATCAGGAAGATCGTTGCATGTTGAAGAAAATGTATTATCTTCGTGACATTCTCAATAAAATAGTAATAATACAGATTTAATTTTATCAACTTGGATTGAAGTAATTCTTAATTATATAGTTAAAATATGTACATGTCACATGTACTTAATTATTCCTTTTCAGATTATTCTCGAAGTAAAACTGAACGAAAATGTGTTGGGACAACGATTACACAAAACGTTACCCTACTTGGAGGATCGGCTGCCGGTGAGAAATATATCTACTTTAGAGTTATTATTTTATTATTCCTTTCTTAATCCTATTTAGCTTTTATTTGGAACAAATTTCCATGTAAAAAAAGTGGAGTAATAGGCGAAAAAAGGTTTCTCTTTGATATCTTTCCCAAATTGAAAGACTAAATTTAAAGTTGAGCCCTACGTGCTCAGTTGTCAGAGCGCCGCACTAGATTTGCGGAGGTGTGAGTTCAATTCTCACCGAAGGCCTTGGTGTTGCATTTTTCGCAACTTCTCTCGGTTGGGTTTTTCCACACTCGCAAAATATCCTTCCCGTTGATTTACTTTACAAGTTACACAGTGTATTTCAACTGTCATGTAATTTGGACTTCATCTTGTATCATAATATTAATATTTTCATGAAATTTAGACATTAATTTTTATATTTTTATACTTTTGTACATATATACATATATATATAGATATACACATATACATTTTCATTATATAAAAGTTTTTCGAGGGCCACAAGTTTGTTAGTACTTTGTACTATTTAGTGTAACCCTCCTTCAAGTTTCTATCCAATCCTATCGATTATAAATGCCAATATTATTCATAATATAGCCTATAAATATTCACCGGCATTACCATCAACCATTAGAACTCACGACTAGCTCTCAGCAACGTCATACGTGGCTCATTTGTCAGAGTGCTGCACTACATTCGCGGAGACGTGAGTTCAATTTTCACAGAAGGCCTTAGAGTTGCATTTTTGGCAACTGATCTCGGAAAATATCCTTCCCACATTGATTTCCTTTATAAATTTAATTTTTTTTATCAAAAAGGCCGATATTTTTGGAATATATTTTGACATTACTATTCATTTTGTCGCTTATCGAATCAGTCATTTTAATGATACAGATCATACAGTTTTCAGAAAGCAATTGATGCACTTGATTACTGAGGTTCTGTGTTTTCTTCATACAGGGAACTTCATCGACAACGGCGAAAGAAGAACAATTGAGGAATGTATTTCAGCATGTTGTAACACACCATCTTGTGATGTTGCCTTTATGAATGGAAAAAGATGTTATTCAGTAGAATGTGTTAATGCAACTCTTTGTGAGACAGTAACAGCCGAACCAGGAAAAATCAAGCCAGTGGTTGCATATGTTGCAAGGAACTCCAAGCCTGAAATACAAGGTAAAAATCGTAGTTTATAAATTATTTAGCCATACATGCATGGTTGGTGGAAAATATTTGCCGACATTAAATGGCAATGTGGATTTCCAATTAAAACTAGAATATTAGAAAATATTATTGGACACATTTTCTTCACAAGTTTATTAAAAATATGTGTTGATGATCCAACGGGGTAATCTAATCTGATCCTTAGCTATAGGGGTTGGCATAAAGCAGGGGTGAACGTTGGGATCATTTTCACATTTATTATGGTTGATCAGTTTTAATAAATATATTTACATTTCGTTCTAGATCTTGAGCTTTCTACAACAGATTGTCCATTAGAAAATATAAATCAACTAGAAAGATATAAAAATAAAAGTTTGATTGGAGGATTTGAATCAGGAAATTATACATTCCTTGGAAAAACGAAGTAGGTTTAATGTTTTCATTTGACTGCAATAGTCGATCTTAATATAACTTCGTTATTCTATATCTACGTGCACAATAACGTACGCTGATTGGCTTTGTAGCCGTGCAATAAATTTCCATACAGACGGCTAGTTTTGAAGGGAAAATATATGGGCCTGTATTAGGAAAGATTAATAATAGAAAATTTGTTTAGAGCATGATTCAATCACTCTCTCAGTTATATTTCGCCCAACGGGCTCGTATACTGTTAAGAACTCGGTCTGATATTTTCCCGTAATGACAGCGCTCTCGGTATTTAAGAAACACTTCAGGAATTTTACTTATAAAGTAAATGGTTTGAACCTAGGAGTATCATAAAATGTGTGAAGTTGATCGTCCAGATTCTTGTGTGAAGTTGATCGTCCAGGTTGTTGATCGTCCAGGTTGTTGTATTTTAAGATATTTTATAAGAACTATGTATTATCTTATATAGTTCTAGTCTACTGGTTTCAAGTAACAAACGATTTCTATCTTTTCAGCTGGAGATCAATTCTATGTGTGAAGTTGATCGTCCAGGTTGTTGTAGTCTTGAGAAAGACTGTTGTTGGTGACTGACGTTTCGACGGCCTCAGCGGCGGTCATATTCAGACCTCTGAGGTCGTTGAAACGTCAGTCACCGACAACAGTCTTTCTCAAGACTACAACAACCTGGACGATCAACTTCATACATAGAATGTTACTTATGATAATTACAGTATGTGATAAAACTTCACAATACTGACGACATGCAGAGAAATTCATTAGAAGGCCGAGACTCCAGCTGATCAGCTGATCTCCAGCTGAAAAGATAGAAATCGTTTGTTACTTGAAACCAGTGGACTAGTACATAGTTCTTATAAAATATCTTAAAATAATATTTGGCGAAAATAATTGAATAAAATAATCGAAGATTGCCGCTATGTAAGACCAACTGGGGTCAAGAAAGAACTTCATATCTCTTGTAAATAATTTACCTTTATTTGTTAGAAATTTGACCTCCTTTACTATTTTTAAGTTTAATTTTTGGTCATTGATGAATAAGTAATGTTCTATCTTTTTCATCATTATCTATTACTCTTTAATATTTATGTCTGTATGTTATAGTTATTTGTATATATTTTAGAGGATCCTCATGTAAAGCACCTTTGGGGCTTCGGTGGTTTAGTGGTCAGGGCCACTGCCTCCCACCTCTGAGGTCAAGAGTTCGAATCCTGTGCTCGGACATTTGATCGCACGTGGAAAGAGTTGGTCAACACTCTGCCGAAAGTCGTGGGTTTTCTCCGGGTTCCTCCCACAGGGAAGTTGACAGGGCGGGTTAGGATGAATAGTTAGGAAACTAATGATGATAAAAACTGTAAACATAAATAGCTATAAGGTTGATTGATTGATTGGGGTACTGAATGTAATAGAATAAATTGTCGATGTTGTAAAGCGCATTTGATCATATATACATGCTAATTTGCGCTATATAAATAGTAAACATTATAAACATTATCATTCATTCATTCATTCAAAATGTCCTATCTGTTCACAGAAATATGAATGTCTGTATACAAAAATGTTGTGGTCTTGGAAAGTGTGATGTCGCCTACTCCATTGATGGTAACTGCTATGGAATTGAGTGTTTTTCCAGTCATCTTTGCACTATTGATGATCGAACACCTGACACAACGAGTACAGAAATATCAATCATTAAAAAGCTCAACTATAAAGAATCACGTAAGTACACTACTTTTTCAAATATACCAAAAATGTTTGAACTTACTAATCAATTTTGAAAATATAAAAACGTTTGTTTAAAAAATCACATTTGTGCGTGACTAGTAACTTTAAAGGGGAAGTTTAGTGAAAAAATAAATTACTTTTAAGTATTATGTTTAGAAATGTCAATAATTTTACGTAGAGTATCTGCTCTTGTACTCGAAAAATAACGTTTTTATTTTCGTATTTTATGCTTTTGGACGCCGCCATTTTAGAGTTTGCTCGATGGCTCAAATTGTTGTACAGCGGTGGTTTTCCTTTCAATTTTGAGGTCATTAAGTGTTTATCTTTTGTTTCTTGCACTTAATGACGTCAAATTGAAAGGAAAATACGAGAATAAAAACGTTCTTTCTCGAGTACAAAAGGAGATACCGTAAAACTATTAACATTTCTAAACATTATTTAATAATTTATTTTTTTACTACAGTTCCCCTTTATAAATTTCCAAATTTTTACACACATTCAAAGGTTTTTATTATCTATGTTAAAAAATGTGCCCTAGACGTCAGTATTTTGGATTCCAATTAGAGTGGTCTACTATCGTTATAGTTATTTCTCTGCATGCTCTCGTTGTCTACCGGGCAATATTCGCGAAATGAAATCACTGTTTTTAAACAGAAACTCAAGATTAATTTCTTCCAGGAAATTTTAAGAAATGTTTATTCGTATCATTTTTACTGTAGTAATGTTTTATTATTACAATTACTAGTAGGTTAAGTATACTTGTTATAGGAAATAGCTTTGTAAAGCGCTGTTGATCAGCAGATGTGAATGAGGAAGTAATTAAATTATTATTACGTCATTACACACAGTACTTACGCAACACTTTATTTTATTTTGAAGGTCATATTTCTATACTTTTATTATTTTTATTTGCAAGGAATTTATTCAAGATATATTCTGCCAGGACTTTTTGGGTTAGTTGCAGTCATTATTATTGTTGGTTGGATCAAATGGATCCGCTCAAAGAAGTAAGTTGTCAATTAATTTAATTATTATAGAATGTTGATTAGTTTTGCTATTATATTCAATATTCACTGAATACAGTTATGAATGTGAAATACGTCCAAAGTTAAAGAACCGAGAATAAAAAACATCAACAAACTATTCCTTTCTACTATTCGTCTGTTTTTACCAAAATAATATATCATTTAAATTACTAGTGTACAATTTATTATGTTACATCAACAATGTTTATCATCAAACTAGTTAGCCTGCCAAGCAAACAAGAAATCAACGAAACACCAACCAACCAACCAACCGATCAACCAACCAACCACTAACCAATCAACGAAAAACGAACCAACCAACGAAAAACGAACCAACTAACAAACGAATCAACTAAGTAACCAACCGACGAACCAACTAACCAACCAACCAACCAACCAACCAAAGAACCAACGAACCAGGCAACCAACCAAACAATAAACGAACTAACCAACGAAGCAACCAACAAACAAACTAACCAACCAACCTCCAACTAACCATACCCAAAATGTTAATATAGTATCTTGTTCATTATGTTTTACTTAGTATTTTGGAAAGATTAAGATAAATTAAAAAGGTAAGGCAAGTATTTGAGTACATGAGGTTAAGTATATACATATAAAAAGAAAGTTTAGCGTCTTTGCAACGACAAGCTCGATCATCTTGTTCTTTTAAACACTTTTATCTCTTCACAATCTTTACAAGTCAATGATTTTATCGCTTTATAAAACGTACTAACCATGGTGATTGGTAATAAGGTGATTGAAAACAAAACTTATTTATAAACAAATTTACCAAAATCTAATTACGACGTAATGTTGGAGCAAAGGATGAGAAAGAATGAGTTCTTAGAACTGTTTAAAGATTTGAGAAATAAATAAGACCATTAAAATCAATGATTTTAATGGTCATTTCCAGTGCTCCTAGTGTTTGTAATGTCAATTGGTTAATATGCAAGCTTCAGTATACACGTATACCATAATCCTGCTCGCTTATCACATAAACAAAAAATACAATTATTTACAAACCAACTGTGAGTGCTCCATAATGTGTTTTAGGTGTGCTTACGGTTTCTGGAAAAATGCAAATCTCAAAAAGTGTGCATGAATATTTCGGAGGAGAATGAAACCGAAGTTATGCGTAGAGAAACATTCAGGGGATCAAATACTGGGAAAGGCGACAGTGACATTAAAAAATGGAGTTAACAAGATTACTATATATTTTAAAAGATTGTTATAATATATTTTAAAAGATAACCATAATCAGGGGCATCACCATCAAGCGCGCAACCAGGATTTTTTAAAGGGGGGTCGTTTTCACAACAGTAACGACGATGCTCTAGGGGGGTCCGGGGGCATGCCCCCCGGAAATTTTTTGAAATTTGGGTCTCTAAAACGGCATTTCCTGCATTTTGAGGACACTTTTGAGCAAAAACGAAAGTCTTATTTTTAAGAAACATTTGGTCCAAATGAGATTAGACTTGCATTTTAATATTGTTTGAGAAAACGTTTGGTAATTTGGAAGTGTAAATTAGGTGGGCACAGTTTTCTTTTATCCATATTAACCTCAAGTATTCCACCCAATCTAGCGAAATATCGAATCGTGGCATCGTGCTCGAAAAATTCGTATAAAACAAGATGGCCGTGCATCAATATTGTTCCCAGAGCCTTCCGGTCGCGCACGGAAATTTGTCAGTCCCGAGCCCTCGGCCACATCGGCGGAGAAATTGAAACAAGATCGTGAACAACGTAACAAGATCGTGACAAACCCTTTTGCAAATTTTATAAATTTGGAGCTTTATATAATTCAAGTTAAAAAAAATCAAAATAGTGCTGTAAAAGTAACTTTTGACCTCCAAAATTTTCCCTCGTGCCTCCAAAAGGGGGGTCGGTCGCCCCCCCCGACCCCCCCTCGTTGCGCCCTTGATCACCATGCATGGGGGATTGGGTGGGTCTATCCCACCACTTCTTTTCAAGACCAATTTTATAATTCTCCCAAATCTGATGAAATGATTCTAAACTAGTTTAGTTTATTGTATTTATCACTCTTTTAGGTGAACGGAATACCCCAACAGGCTAGAAGCCTATGATAATAATAATAAAAGACGTATTAGGAGCATTATACAATAGTCTCAATGCTCTTACAACAATATATTCTTAATTTTACTTATAAAACTTATTACAGTTTCATTATAAGACAAAGCCCACTTTATGCTCCACACCGGAAATGGCTGCTATATAAGTGCGTTGTTTTTATCGCAGGCGTGTAGAACAATATGGTGATTTAAATCCTTTGATTTCGAATTCCAATCTATTTTGCTACGCTGGTAGAGATAAACTGTATTTATTTCACACACACGACATGGAAGAAATTCAAAGAAGAAAATAATTGATTAAATATGAACAATGAAGTGGCGAGACACCAAGACTACGTAGATGCCGTGAAAATATACGAGTGAAATTCTCGGGGTACCAAAGAATCAATTTTAATATTCTGGTAAGCATTTTATAAAATACAACAAATCTTTGACCCTTTAAAGGCCTTCCATGTTCTTTAATACATGCTCTGATGTCGATTTTTTAGCCGCGGTGTGTAAACGGTAATCTCTAACAACACCGGAGGCAATGTCAAGCATATTTTTATAAAATGCAAACAAGCGCTCTCTTTCAGTAGTAAAAGTCTCAAGCAAGAAAAAAGAACTTCAGTATATATATATATTACTTTATATATGCACCTTATTATAGTGTGGTGTATTTATAGTATGTTTAAAATCGAAGTCGGTCGTCGGATTATATGTATTGTCATGTCAGTAAAAAAAACTCGAAAACCGTGTGAGTTTACTGTATCTTAAAGAACATGGAAGGCCTTTAAATGGTCAAAGGTTTGTTGTATTTTATGAAATGCTTATCAAAATGAACTGATTCT
This sequence comes from Chrysogorgia sp. JL179-B06, assembly GCA_035772405.1. NCBI lineage: Eukaryota > Metazoa > Cnidaria > Anthozoa > Scleralcyonacea > Chrysogorgiidae > Chrysogorgia > Chrysogorgia sp. JL179-B06. Next base: position 2,906,233 of record JAYKKM010000144.1, read on the forward strand.
TCGATTCGGCGGCGATTCCCCAGAGGTTTTCGAAGCATAGCAGCCGTAGAAATTGATCAGGTTTTCGCCATTGTCGGATCGTGCGTGTGAAATAAATACAGTTTAGTCCAGGGCTGGTTTAGTCTTTAAAGGCATATCTACCAGTCTAGTATTGTATCTTAACGTATAGCTGGATCCAATAGCAAAGTAGATCCAGGATTCGATATCAAAGGACTTGAATCCAGCTTGCGATAAAAACAACGTGCTAATATAGCAGCCATTTCCGGTGTGGAGTCTCCCTGCAACATTAAACAAAACAAGCAAAACGTAAACAAACCCACCTTTACCCCTATGTATGATAGGGGGATATAGGGGTTCCGAGGACCTACAATTTAAGGTCATTATCCGTATTATTGCAAAGGCAGCACTTTCTCCTCAAGACCCTGAGTAAAGATTTAAACATATCTCTCCAGCTCATAGACATGTGTGGTAACCACTGGCACTAGACAACAACAGCTGGTTTGATGAAATGATCACAAACTAGTCAAACATTTTAGAAGAACTATTTTAGCTTTCCAGTGTGAAGGATTTTCATATATTTTCTCTTTATAAACGGTTGAGTAATTTGTATCAACCAAGTCATTCCCAATTCTGCTTTGTCCAAGCCTCTCATCTTAAACCGATAATTTCATTTGTGACGTCATCACTAAGTCCCTTACTTCCCCAACGTTGTAAACGTCACTTCATAATATACATTAGTTTCATTCAGTTAGTCAGACTATACTGTTTGCATAATAAAAGAATCTATGTACTTTATCTTCTAAACTCCAATCTTTAATTTGTTCATTTTCCATGAATTGCAGGGATACTCCTAAACCATGTACACATCTTCAGTTCAAACGATATTCAGTGAAATTTGAATACATGCCAAGAACTCCTGAAGTTCCAGTGTCTATAAAGCCCACAGCCAAGTATCAAGACAGACCAACGATCCAGCGTCCGAATAAGAACTCCGAATAAGCTGAAGTGTTTCTCAAAAGGTGGTGAAATATTAGCAAATCAACATAATATAGACCACTAGAAACAACAATCAGAAAATATATATTGACCCAAATAACGATACAAAATACCATTGCTGAGTCTATCTATTACTAGATGAAGGATGTGTCCTATAAATCGATTAATACTTCGTCAGCAATCACCAAATCGCAGTTTTTTTGGCATAGAAGCTGTTCAACGACACATTAGCTATGCCAACTGACAGCTCCATATAGATGGCTATTTTAAAGAAGTACTTTGTATTAAACAAAGGTGCTTGTAAAACAAGATCAGAGAAAGCAGAGGTGGTACGGACACGTGAAGAGAAAAGAAGGACGAGTTTGTTAGATGGTCAGCGGAGGGCAGGGAGAGGGGAATAAGGAAGAGAATGCGACCGAATTGTGTTCGAGATGATGATAAAGTGGTGGATCTGAGTAGAGTTGCTGAAGACAGTGGAGAACAGTGTCGAGACGACCCGACCCCCCTGAGGGGCCAAACGGGATGATGATGAGGATGATGACTTGTAAAACTGTGAACTGAAAGCCTCAAAAACGCTCTATAGTTATTTATAATTGTTATTTGACTCTTCTCTATTGTGTTTCTTTTTAATACAAATTGCCTTTTCCCTGTAAATAACCCATTTTCGTGTTATGTTTGTAATTCGGCTCGCCGAAATAAAATAATTAACGCTACATCTTGCATTTAACAGGACTTTTGCATTATCTAAATATTATATATCAAAATTCAGTTGTTTGGTGTCACTTTTCGCACGAAGTTTCATACGGAAATTGTAAACATAATCCTAACTCAGGCATTTGCAAAACGATATTTTGTTCGTTGTTTACTATCCTTTAGTCCGGTTTTTGTGATCGAAAATGTGCTTCGCCAGCTTAGTTATTTTGTTCTGTGATATAGATTATCATTAAATACATAATAAAACAATTACTGGACGTGGTTTTCGCATGATACCGAGAATTAGCAAGGTTTCGATTTGTGTTATCTGTCTCAGCCTAGATATCATGCTTGCCAACCTCGTTCAATAATTGTTAAAAGCCGCTTAGCACGAACAAATAGACCTCTAGTTTCATAATGACGGAGTCTAAATATTATTTTATATGCATGCAAATTATCGTTTCTGGCTTCGTTACAAAGTAAAGATTCCTTTGGTATTACAGACACACGAACGAGGTCAGAAAGGCTAATTTAAATGAATATAAAAGAATATTTAATTTGGGTGCCATTATGAAAGAAGTCTATTAGCCAAGTAGAGAACCGGCTAACTCTGTATGGTTATGAAAAAAAGTCGCGTGAAGTTTCAAACAAGAAACAGGATTATAAAATAACATGTATGCTACGCAGGCTCTTATTGTGGTCAATACCCGTGTTTGGATCAGGCTATCCACCAGCATGGAAATTTCCCGCCAAATATTTCCTTACGTTTTGCTGCTCGTTCAAATGTATTATTTTCTAAAAGAAATACCTAATGGTTTTTCCGTGTTTGGATACTCTGATCCAAACACTTGGGAAGTTGCTCGACTTTCGAAAAGCTAAAAAACACTCACCTAGCGGCTCGTGTTTTTCTACGCTTTTCTCCAGTCTCGTAACTTCCCATGCCACGTGTTTGGATCACAGTATCCAAACACGGAAACCATTAGGTATTTCTTTAATGACACACTGACCATCGGTTACTAAGATCCAAAATTAAAATAAATTATTTCTAAAATAAATCATTATCATACGTTAGGAGCGGTATGTGTTGAGGTGCCAAAACAGAACTCGTTATTATTATTATGGAGAACTTTAACAAATACAACGTTAACTTCAACGACAATGATGAGAAAATGGTAATTTTTAATCGAAAGACAACCTCGTTCCCAGGACTATTTCCCAGTGTTGCGCTTGCGGCAAAACGACAAGCAGAAATTTATTTTAAGTTTCGTCGTTCTCTGTCCCTTCCATGTTGAGAACTCCGCTCATATCTAAATTCGCAAAATGTGATAATTGGAAATCTGATCTGGTTTATATTTTTTCTCTAATTCTGTAAACAAATTGCTAAATGCTTATAAATGTGACAAAAACACAACATAAATTAAAATTATCTTAATAATAATTTTGCATTCTATGTTTGGTGGATTCTTGTTTCCACGATTTGTGTCCATTGTTTGTTTTACATTTCAAACATTGAACCGTTTCATCTCTCTTATCTCAAACTCATTAATAATTCATGAGCCAAAAACAAAGGAAATCATTACCGAGACGGACAACTGCATACCTGGTCTTAATTAGCATAGGATTTTGACAATTCCCACCTCAAATTTATCTTAAAATACTGATTCGTTCGAGATGTAATATCAAACACTCAAAAAGAGTTCCATCCTCTGTCCAGTTACCTTGAATTCGGTTAAAAACTCGGCTATCGCCTCGTTTCATTTCAACCTACTTCTCGGGAACTGGATATCGGATGAAACATTCTTTCTCGTGTTTGATCTATTACATGTATCTCATCGTCTTCTTTCCGATAGTTTTTGTATATTTGATAGAGACTCAAACTATCTCAGCCTTCACTTTCATCCATATTACTTTGAAATAAAAGGCCTTTAAAGGAAATTGGCAATAAAAAAGTACCTTTTAGATCAAAGTATGTAACTTAAAGAGCTGGAATATAGTAGTTTGAGGTTGTAAAAATGCTCGTAAAGTGTAATAATTGCACTGTCAAAGTTGCTAACCTGAATCATTGTCCGCCATCTTGGATGTATTTTCAATATGCGCGTGACGTCACAACCAGGGTGAAGCGGAGTTTTTTTATCTAGAGATCCTCGTGTCTTTATAAGTTTGAAACTCAATTTCTGTCTATGTCTTTCTTTTTCAATTGAACCACACCATTTTAAAAAGCATTCCGCGGAAATTCGGCTACCCACAGAGTAATTTCATCAGGTTTACCCCGGGTGTGACGTCACCAACCCCCCAGTTAATTAGGCAAAGTATTACAAGAAGATGGCGAATGACAGGATTGTCTTTGGTTAAAATTAGTGCTGTTCTTTTATACAAAAATAGTTTTGTTTACTTGGATTATCTTCGTAAGCCTGTTTGTTAATCATAAAGTCAAAAATTTGAAATTATGATTTATGTTGCCAATGTCCTTTAAGTATAATATTTAGAAATGTTAATATTTTTACGGTTTCTGCTTTTGTACTCGAGTTGATATACAGCGGCGTTATTCTTTTCAATTTTGACGTCGTTGACTGCTTGTCTTTTGTTCTTGTACTCAATGACGTCAACATTGACGTAAGTACTTTATCTTGCAGGATATAGGGAACCCATACCACTAAACAAGAGTTAAGGGGAATTTTGTCACTTAAAATAACCGCTAACCCCAAAACAACTTAGACCCTAACCCCCCGCCTAATGAGTTTTCTAACCTTAATCTCTTGTTTAGTGGTATGGGTTCGCTATATCCCTGCAAGATGAAGTACTTACAAAAATTGAAATGAAACCCGCTGTACATCGAATTTGAGCCGTCGAGCAAACTCTAAAATGGCGGCGTCCACAAGTTATTAATAAATTATTAACATTTGTAAACATTATACTTAACGGTCTAGTGCCTATGACATCAAAAATATTTATTGTTTTATTTCGAAGAACTTTTAAAATGATAAAGTAACATACACAAACTTCACAGGTAAGTCATTATGCATGGCACGAAATTCCAAACATTTGCATATCAAAATAACTGAAATATTTCAAAAACAAAGCGAAGAAGCAAAAATCTTCAAAAGAAGTTACTTTATCATTTTAAAAGTTCTTCCAAATAAGAAAATAAAATTTCTTGACGTTATAGGCACTTTAATTAAAATATTATTTGTTTTTTTTGGCCTACAGTTCTTTAAAATGTCATTATTTTGAGTTTCGTGAAGTCGTTTTTCCAAAGAAACTTGATATGCTCTTCATGCCTTTCTTGTTCACTTTCATTAAGGATTTTTGAGCTGCGCTAAGCTTAACATTGGCGTTCTATAAAAAAAAATGGTAAAGTTTGTAAACTATTACTGTCGTGCAAAATAGAAAAGTACCGAAAAAGTTGAGCATTCATTTCTTTACATTGACATTGTTGGTTTGATGAAGTTCGTTTGAACAACTTCTTTTTTACTCATAATCCTATTGGTTGGTGAAAAACCAAGCAGAAAAGTGTTCAACGAACTTCGTGATGAAAAAGGTCTCCAAGAGATTTGTTTTAATTGGCCGTTTTCGTAAATCTAAGTAACTCTTTAATTCTATGATCTTATATGTGTGAAGTTGATCATCCAGGTTGTTGTATAGTCTTGAGAAAGACTGTTGTTGGTGACTGACGTTTCGACGGCCTCATCGGCGGTTATCTTCAGCCGCTGAGGCCGTCCAAACGCCAATCACCAACAACAGTCTTTATCATCAAGACTACAACCTGGAAGATCAACTTCACACATATCATGATACTCCTAGGTTCAAACCATTCACTTTACTATGATCTTACCTTTATTTGACTATTGTGATGTTGTACAGCAAGGATGTGGAAAAGTAAACGCGGATGTAGAGCTGCTAGATTAATTCTCCCCCCTTTTGGGGTTGAGACAGATAATGTAGAGGAGAGTTTACTTTTAGTGCCTTTGACAACAAGAAGTACACTGTGCAATTTTTGCTAGAACATATTTAGAAGGTTTAGTTCCTCCTTATTTAGTAGATTATTTTAAAATTATTTTATATATATTTTTAGAGGTTCGCACGCCTGCCTCGCCCGCCCGCCTTTCCTGCCCGCACGCCTGCCTTTCCCGCCCGCATAACCGAACGCGGAAGAACCTCTGGCAACCCAGGTAAACTTGAAATAGCCAGAAGATCTTTTTATTATTTCGGAGCTATAGCGTATAATAGTCTTCCTAATGAGTTAAAAAGTAAAAAGTCGTTTGTTGCATTTGAACATTCTATTAAAGAGTGTTTGTGTAGTATCTATTTTGTAGTATTATTTTGTAAAATTTTGTCTTAATCTTTATTTAGAAATAGCAATGATGTTACTTCATACTATAGTCGTAATTTTGTAAATTGTTAGTGGTAAATTTATTTTATACAGGGCATTAATTCATTCATTCAAACCGTAATCAAACCAACTGTCAATGTGAAGAAATGAATAGCACACCGCATATATTTTAAACCAAAGACAAACAAACTGAAATAAACTCAAATGACTCATTTCCTATTATTTATGACTTATATTTAATGGTAAATGCGGACAAACATCGACAATATACGTATACAATAATTACAATATCTCGACAGTGACAAAAAAAAATAACACAGAACGGAGCAGGAACCTAGACTCGTGCTACCACAGAGGTAGCCCGAGTTTATATTAACTATGGTCTATATTTATATGATAAAGGCACGCATGCTGTTCTTGATAAATTTCTCGTTGCATTTACGACTTAGACAACGTTGATTATCAAAATGATCATGCCAATCATCATAGTCCGATAAGAAAAGAAAACCTTCACAAATGCGTCGTACGAGTGTAGAAACGTTTTAAGTTTTGCTTGTATTGTGACAGCTTGTAGCCTCGCTTGCATGTTTTTAAATAATTTTTTGGACGAGATATTGTGTATTTTTTATCTCCGAGAAATTCACGATAATATACATAGGTAATATACGAAAAATCCCGTAAAACGTGAAAAACAAGAATATTTAACATAATAAAACAAATTGATATCATGCATGATAGGTGATGTTCTGACAACCTTGTTCATATGTGTTGGCACAACATAAAACAGGATTGTTATGATGCTTGATACGCATTGTTAGAACAACATTGTTCACGCCTGTTGATTCGTCATCCGTGAACAATGTTGTTGGAACAGGCGTGAACAACATTGTTGACAACATTGTGCACAAGGTCCCTGAACAATGTTGTTGGAACAGGTGCAGCACAACATTGTTGACAACGTTGTTCATAGGGTGCAGCACATTCACGCCTGTTATAAACAACATTGTTCACGCCTGTTGACAACTTCCAACAGCTTGTGTGTTTTACGCGTGTACATTATGACATCTGTTTTTTACCCCATCTAAAATACTGCTGCTCGTTTATTAAACATGGCATAACACAATTCGAGGTTTCAACTTTATTACAAAGTTATCATCCATATTGGTTTGAAAAACATTTAATAAATAGTATTTTAATATTATAATATTACCTGATCAGACTTTTTATTCTTGGGAAAATATTTCGAATAGTCTTCGTTAGGTTGACCTGCAGCAACTTCATCGTCTAGTTTGACTTTCTGAAAACATAAGTATCAGATAGAAGTTTAAATATTAATTTACTGTTATTCATTCAGTGGCAAGAATTACATTTTCATCACTTCTTGCCTTTTATTCAAAAAGAAAAAAGAAAATCCTGCAATTCATTTAATTGTAAGGCTTTAAATTAAATTAAATTGTAAGGCCTTGTTTTGGAATGTATTTTGTGTTGGGATTAGCTGGCATTAGCGCGATCAAATTTGTAGCGACTACAGATTTATTGAATATGAAACAAAAATGAAAAACTATTTTTCTTTAACTTTAGATTGATACTCCAGCCAAAATACAAATGTAGTTCATAAACTGACTTTAGTTTTTTCCAAAGTTTCAGCATTCCTATCAATTTAGTTAAGAAGATATGGCTAGTTGAAGTTGAATATTTGAGGATTTTAATAATAATATTAATAATAATAACGTATTAGGAGCATTATACAATAGTCTCAATGCTCTTACAACAATATATATATTCTTAAAGTTACTTTTAAAACTAATTACAATTTCATTATAAGATAAAGCCTACTACATACATGTATATTAACACTATGAACAATAACTGTTAATTTTAAAAAAGAAAAGTCTTAACTACAGACTTAAAACTACTTAACATTTCAAAGCTTCTAATTTCCTGTGGTAATGAATTCCACAATTCCATTTTGACGCCATATTGGTTTTGAAAATATGATGTCATTGAGTGATTCTTTAATAATAATGTTTACTATTTATATAGCGCAAATTAGCATATGTATATGATCAAATGCGCTTTACAACATTGACAATTTATTCTATTATATTCAGTACCTATAGTACCCAGTACCCCAATCAATTAACCTTAACTATTTATTTTACAGTTTTTATCATCATTAGTTTTCCTAACTATTTATCCTAACCCGCCCTGTCAACTTCCCTGTGGGAGGAAACCGGAGAACCCGGAGAAAACCCACGACTTTCGGCAGAGTGTTGACCAACTCTTTCCACGTGCGATCAAACCACCGAGCACAGGGTTCGAACTCTTGACCTCAGAGGTGGGAGGCAGTGGCCCTGACCACTAGACCACCGAAGCCCCCTTTATCGGCCCCCTTTATCTTTAAGTCCACTTTATCGGCAGTGGAGTTGTTTTGATGGCGATCACATAATGATAGACGAAAATTAATTAGTCGAAATAAACTATTTAGTTCCCATGCAGGAAAATAGAGGAGCTTCTTAGGCATAATGACATTTGCTCCTCCTACCAGGGAGTTACATGTGGGGTCCCTCAAGGCTCTATTTTAGGTCCGCTATTTTTCTTAATTTACATAAATGATTTATGCAACGTTTCTTCTGTATCCAAATTCTTAATGTTTGCAGATGATACTAATATTTTTATATCTCATAATTACATCCAAACTGTTTGCTTAACATAGCATATACCGAGCTCACAAAAATTTCAAATTGTTTAGAGCAAATAAACTTTCGTTAAATATTAAAAAGACAAACTTTATGGTGTTTAAAACCCGTCAACGAAAGAGCATATCTATACGTTTTGAGCATTTAAAAATTGATGGTAAACAAGTGGAGAGGGTGTCACAAACATCTTTTTTCGGTGTAATTTTTAACGAAATCCTATCTTGGAAACCAAGATAATCCACTTTATCAATCGATCGTACAATTCGTTTTTGTAAAAGCACTAGTCTTTTTAGATTTGATACGTATGTGGAACCTCAAGCTAGATTACAATAGTGTATATAGGGATAGACTAGTGCATAATCTGAACCTATTTTTAAGAAATTAGAAATTCTAAAAATAACAGAAATAAATTACCTACAGAAGGGTATCTTTATGTTTTCGTATTGTAATAATTTGTCACCATTCAATGATCTCTTTGTTACCGGCTCGCAGATTTATGGTTATCAAACTAGATTTGCTCAAGATTTGCGTCCTCATCAGTGTCGGACAATGTCAAAAAAGTTTGCCATTACCTATCAAGGCCCTTTACTGTGGAATTCATTGGAAGAAAGTTTAATAATATTTAAATATAAGTTGAAAGTAATTATTTTAGAGGCTTATACCAGCGTCTGATGTTGCGCTGTCTATTTTATCACTGTATACGTCACATTGTAACTTACTAGTAATTATTTTCCTAATTATACTGCATGCCTTTTCTAACTAACTTGAAATAACAAAACTTTACTAAATTGAAACTCTCCAACCGCCAAATTATATTTTGTTAACAATCTTAGGCCCAGTTCAGACGCCGAACTTTTCATGAGCCGAACCTAACGTATTAGGTTCCACTCATGAAAGGTTCGGCGTCTGATTCAATTAAGATCGGCTGATTGTATTAGGAACGGCTCAGCCGTACTTCCCGCCTGCGTTAGCCGGGAATTACGCCTTTGGAGCGACTTCAATTCAAAGCCGATCTTTTCATGAGCCGAACCTAACGTATTAGGTTCGACTCATGAAAGGTTCGGCGTCTGATTCAATTAAGATCGGCTGATTGTATTAGGAACGGCTCAGCCGTACTTCCCGCCTGCGTTAGCCAGGAATTACGCCTTTGGAGCGACTTCAATTCAAAGCCGATCTTTTCATGAGCCGAACCTAATGCATAAATTACTATAATTTATTTTATTACCAATTGGCGCTAAAACGCATGCGCAATCGATAATTGATTAAGTTCCGCGAATTAAGTTCGGCGTCTGAATCAACAGGCGGGATTATGTCATTTAGGTCGGCCCAAATTGGAATTAGGTTCGGCTCATGAAAAGTTCGGCGTCTGAACTGGGCCTAAAAGCCTAAAAGGTTAAAAGCTTCGGCTTCTTTTTTTAGGCTTCCTTGTCACTATATATTCTATACTATTTAGTTTTTTTCTCTTTCAATTCTTGTATATTGTGACAAATAAAATAAAATTCAATTCAATTCAAATTCAATTCAATAATACGAGATAGAATCATTCAGTAACGTCATATTTGATAAACAAATATGGCGTCTAAATTGGACAAACTCTACTAGCTATATCTTCTTAACTAAATTGATAGGAATGCTGAAACTTTGTAAATAAACTAAAGTCAGTAAGATCTTTCATATGAACTACATTTGTATTTTGGCTGGAGTATCTGGAAAAATAGTGATTGGCTGGAAAATTAGTGATTAAATGTCCCCAAAAGGCAACTGAGCAGTAGGTATTGGCAGAGTTATACACTTTTTTTAGTTTCTTTGACATTAGAGTTATCATCCATTTTCGCTCGGCTGAGAATGTAGCAAATCATTTGCGAGTTGTTAGTGATAATTTGTAGATAATTCAAACCCGTAGATCCCTTCCCATGTTATTCTTTTTTACCACCCAGCCGAAACCAGTGCCTTTTCCCAGCGGGAGCGGAGACGACCCTGGGTACAATTAGGTTGCTCTCTCTCTCTCTCTCTCTGTTGCTGTTATTCTAAATACCATAACCTCAAAAACGGCGAAACATATTATCGCCGCCAAGTAAAAAGAGGATAAACTGCCATGATTTTTAGCAACGAAATACTGACGTTTCGAGCGGAGCCCTTCATAAGAGTGGTCTTACTCTGATGAAGGGCTCAGCGCAAAACGTCAGTATTTCGTTACTAAAAATATTGGCAGTTTACCACCTTTTCACATGGCTCTATATATCCAAACACTGTCTACGCAGCACTCAAGGACTAAAACATATTACAGCCTAATTTGACATTTACACTCAATATTTGTTATCATCAAGATCCAGGATCACGGGTTCGATTCCAAGCTGGAAGGCCTTGAAAAAACATTTCCTCTTTAACTTTTACGTAATCTCCTTACTGACATAACACAGTTCACATCGTCCTGAAGAGGTGAAAATGTTCAGAGTTGCGTTGTAAACAGAACGAGGACGGTGTTGAGAATATTCTTGGGACTACAAATTATTCATTCTCTTTGATTCACATGAAGAATTATTTTGTTTTGAAGGCGACGTCATCAAGGTTGTAGCGTCGTAGATCATAAAGTCTCTACTGATATACTGAGGTATTAATTAGCCTCCTCCGTAGGCAACTCTGTGTCTTCCTAGCTGCAACGTTTTCAGTTTTGCGACGTTTTGGTCGAGCCAAAGAAATAAATAAGAGCATAAAAACATTATAGACTGAAAACGGAAGACAGAGTTGTCTACGGAGGAGGCTAGGTACTAATCTGTAAACGACATTTTGATTAGTATGATCTGGTAGGCTTTAGTTTTGCAGGGAAGCCCCGATTCAGCCAAAGCTGGTATTCAGAGGGCCCTGCAGAAAGAAAACGGTATCCAAGAAAAAATCCAAACTAATTGCAAACTAATGATGCATACCCTTGGACAATATAACTTTGTCAAACTTATACAAATACTTCCATGCATGTCTTAATACAGGAAAACTGATAATTACAGTAGTACTACAGTAGACTACATGAAGAGTACATCATGTAGTACATGTAGTCATCAAGGTGGTTCGATAGTCTAAATCATGAGAAATTGCATTTTTCCACATAAAAATGTTTGTAATGCAGATCTGAGCTTCATCGTGGTTCATTGCATAGCTCTAGTGGTGGTCTTGTTTACTGAAAAGTTTTATACCCTCAACGTTTACCTAAGTGGAGAAATCCTGTTTCCAATAAATCCAGAAAACTAATTTGTATAAAATCTGCCGCTTATCAGAAACACAATTTATCTAGATATACAAATGCTACAAGTGTGAAACGTCTCAATATAATCAAGACCACCGCTAGAGCTATGCAATGAACCAAAATAAAGCTCAGATATGCATTACAAAACGTTTTGTGCGGAAAAATGCAATTTCTCATGATTTAGACTATCGAGGCTACCTTAAGGCAAAATGGTAACTTACTTTGCTAACTGGTTCTTCACCAGATGATTCCAAAAGCTCATCAACAATTCTGTTACAAAATTTAAAAAGAAAATAACAATTAAAAAAGTAGGGAAATGTCATTACAAATATTACTTTAAAATGTGAGTGCCAACCGTGACGCATTGCTGCACGCTCGGTCGGCCATTTTTCGAAGCAAGAAATTCCCAATTGGTGAACTCATCCGTAAATATACTGTCAATACTTGATATAAAATATTCATTTTGTTTTTTAATTGAAAGAAGATATACCTTAGAAAGTAATTATTTCTGCATTTTTCACAAACTTCAACGTTTTCGAAGCGCGGAAGTCGGAAGACCAAGTGACGAGGTTCAACCAAAAAATTCAGGTTCCGAGTCGACGTATTCGGATTGTGGATGAATAATATATATAGGGTTTTCTAAACCTCGTACCCAGGGCGAAAATGGCCCTGGGATTGGCTGGTCCATTCTATAATGCGATTGGCTTGTCATAAAACTCAATTAATTTAGCCGAGTATAATTTATTCATCTAAATCTGAATGCTGTCTTAAAATTTTACAGCAAATTAGAAGTGATAGCTTTCGCTAAATTGGATATATGCTTCTTCATGCCTTTTGTAAGAGATAATCATGGATGTATGGTGGATTATTAAGCTTGTTAGCTGCTTTTATGCCGACGAATGCTGACATGAACAACTCTGAAGAGCATTGAATACTTCTCAATTATTCAGGTCAACAAAGTAGAAAAAGGCAATGGAACAAAGACCACAAAAATTATCACATCTAAACACCCAGAAATTCTGGGTGTCATGTGACCAGCCGATCCCGACCAGCCGACCCTCCACCGTGGAGGAAAAATGCCCTGGGAACGAGGTTGGGGTTTCCTGAGACACTTCGTTATGGTACGGAAACACTTCGTTATGGTACGGAAAGATAAACATGAACGCGTGATGGTTGACACTCATTCTTTAAGCCAAAAACGAAGTATCTTTCACTCACCCTAGTGCTACCTTCACTTTCTGACTCCAATAATCCGAAATATAGTCTGACAGAAGACCAAACGCATAGCGGGAATAATCTTCTAATAATAGAAACCCAGGTATTAACGATGCATCGATTTCAAATTTACGATAATAAAGTGTCTGTGATAATTTTCAAATGTTATAATGAAAATAGAGTCTCTGATAATTTTGGGTAACGTTACATCACGGGAGGGTGAGCACGCCATTTATCCCGGTCAGCGGCAAGCAATCGTCTTGTGGACGATCGTTTTAGTTTTAGATTTCTTTTTAGATTGCTTGCCGCTGACCGGGATAAATGGCGTGCTCATCCACCCTCTACGCTCGTGTTGTAACGTTTTCGGATAATTTTTAAATGACAACGAGTGTCTGTGATAATTTTCAAATGTTATATATTTAATGAAAGAAAAAAACATACCTTGAGTGAAGGCACGTGCCTTTTTACTTCTGACAAACGTGGAAGCCTGGGAACCAGAAGCACTGACCTTTAAATCTTGAAGACAATCTTTCGTTTGTTGTACCTGTCACAGTATGACAGAAAAATATTTTATCCCACGAGGAAAACATTGAGAGCAAGACGGCTAGGGGTGGTGAAAGAATGGATTAGTATTATAGTGTTTGGAGGTAGTAGAGGTCCGATTTATCTTCCTTCGGCCCAAATATGTAGCAGTTGTCATGCAATCTAACAAGTTGCATCAGCGTGATCGCAAATAGATGTCTATAAATTTGACGATACAGCGTGCAGCTGCTCAGTAAACGTTGTGCTTTATAGCAGAATCACGAGAGTGGGCCGCGGAAATTTGAGCGGAAGGCGCGAAAATTATTGCTAGCCTGCTCCGCCCCCTAGCCTCCACACTCCCGATTTTTCCTGCCTTCTTGCACACAGAATTGCTCGACTCGATGGAGCTGCAACAGAAGCGCCTGCTGACGAGGTAGTGAATTATCAACAACATTGAATACCTTCGTAAAAGATGAGTACCATGTAAGACTAAATAGAAGTGACCCTTACGCTCTAGAATTGTTGAATAATATCAAAGAGAACTAGGCATGCATACAGTATGTCAACTACCATAGTTTACATAGTTTCAGTGCCCTCTACGTAATATACCTAAGAAGTGCAGACCAAGTAATTTGATTTCATCACTCCTTGCCTCTCAGATGCCAATGTTGCCGTTTACTTGGATTTCGAGATGCCACCGGTAATAACCGGTTCAGCTTCGTCGATTGATCACGTGATTTGGATGCAATCAAGATTTTGGCTCGTCCACCCATGTCGACATTACAGTGGTCAACTGCAAACTGCAGTTGACACAAAAATATATAAAAAGACCCATAAAACAAAATAACGAGCGAGGCACAGATTGTGTTCAATAATGATGGCAGACTAAAATACAGCAGTCGTCAGTTGAATTTGTAGATTTTGATTTTTCCGAATTTGTATGGAATTTTGTATTAAGTAACTAACTATACTGTTTAAAGTACCTATAGAAAGTCAAACAATTTTATTGTTTTATTTGGAAGAACTTTTAAAATGATAAAGTAACTTCTTTTGAAGATTTTCGTTTCTTCGCTTTGTTTTTTATATATTTCAGTTTGTTTGATACATATATACATATTTATATATTTCAGTTTGTTTGATATGTATGCAAATGTCTGGAATTTCGTCGCACATGTATAATATATGACTTACCAGAGAATGTTATTTATCTTTGTCTCCATGAAATGAAAACACTAAAGTATGAATAACATGTGCGCGTGTTTTTCCCACAACACCAAACTTCTTGATTTTACAGGATTTCGTTTGAGAATGAAACTGATACACAGTCATTTTGAAATATTTTTTGACGTTATAGGCACTTTAACTATTTATTTTTTTGTATACTAAGGTAGGGGTTCAATTTTGATAACAGTATTATTTTATTATGTACTGGATGGATTTACCCCACTTACATAAAGATTTCATCCATTGAATATGGTAGAGGAATGGAGTGGTAGATGAATGGAAAGGGAGTCAAGGGGTGTTGAAAGGAGCAGAACGAAAAACAGAAAAGGAAATACAGAGTAATGGATACCTGTTGGGTTTCCACCAGAAGTAAAAAGAAACGCGAAAAGAGACGAGAGTAAAAAGAGACGCGAAAAACATGAAGGGGGGAAGGAAATTATATTTTACATTATTTCAAGAAGAACCTTTGTTTTCAACCACGAGATAACTTTTTCATCGTTAAGTTTGCAAACTACAAGATCATCTTCTCCTTTCACATCACACAATAGTCTGAGGTCTTCTCGTGTAATGCATTTCGATATTTTACCAATAAGTTGAAATTCAGAATCTTGTAAAATATGGTCTAGGGTCATGAACTAAAAAGAGAAAATAGACCAAGATGTTAGATTTGGAATACTAATTAGATTAGATCGACTACGTATGTAATTAGTTATTAATATGACGTAGCATTTTAATGTAAAATGATCTTGTTAGTACAAATTTTGTTAAGAAACGGAAATCCAGTAAGCCTGTTACATAGATAAGAGAATATTCTTTCAGTATAGTCAAGACTTTGCGAGGGAAAAGTGCTACGTGGGAAACATCTGTAAGTAGTATATAAAACATGAGCGGCCGATGTTTATGGGCAGTTACAATGGCGAGCCGTTGTAACTGCCAAAAACATCGGCCGCGAATGTTTTAACGAACTTGTAAAATGAATAGAATATATAATACATACTTTGTTTGGAAGTTGTAGAAACGGTACAAACAAATTATTATAACTCCGAAAAAGCTCAATTTGAGCAAGTTAACTTTGATAAAACATTGATGTTTTATTAATCAATGTTTTATCCTGAGTTAAAGATGCTGATTAAATATTAACTTCTTTTGAATTTTCTTCATGAATTATTAATGATTTTACAAGTACATTTAGAACATTGTATTGATTTAGATTTATGTAATTTGTTTAGTTGAACCACACAATACGTAATATTGCTGTATACACGTAAATGTTAGACGTCCATGTGTGCGTGCATGGTAATTTAAAGAAAGAGAACTTTTTGGTTTTTATTCATGTGGTTTGCGTGATTATTCGGCGAGGTTACATGCAGTAAAGTGCGTTCAAAACTCCTGCTATCGACTATACTCAGTAAGACCCAGGTCTGAGAGCTTGTCTGTCGAGCTGGCGCTTACACAAGATAAAACAATTAACCATTGTAATTGCAAACTGAAGTTATTGACGTCGTGCAGTTATTTAATGAAAATAACTAAAAAATAGGTGCGTGTTGCGTACATGTGTCTACTTGTTTGTTGTCTTAAAAGAGGATTGAAAAATGTAGATAGTAATGAGACTAGACAGTTTACCCCCTTGACCTGCAGTAATATATTTTATTTGACTCTGAAGATGACCGCCGCTGCGGAGGAAGCATACAACAACCAGCATACAACAACCTGTACTCCAGCTGGGTTCAAACCATTTACTTTATAGTTAATATATGGTAATAACGATTCTTCGTATAATTTGCGACTAGTGCTGCAGTTATTCGCTATTTTTATTGTATACACACATAGTCCGAATAAGAATATTGTGAGTTGGGTTAAATAAACAGCAAGTAATCTATTTTACAGTTTGATATGTTACCTTGGATGATGAATTCTTAAGAAATGGAAGAACCATAAACAATGGATCAAACCTTGTAAGAACATACAGAGAGCCATCTATTAACAAGATAATAAAAATGCTTTAACTCATCATTATAACAGCTACAACTTTATTAACCATGAACATATTTGGGATCTATTACATCCAGCGTTTCGTTTAAAGTGCCTATAATGTCAAAAAAAATTATTGTTTTATTTGGAAGAACTTTTAAAATGATAAAGTAACTTCTTTTGAAGATTTTCGTTTCTTCACTTTTTTATATATATATTTTTATATAATTTGTTTGATATGCAAATGTCTAAAATTTCGTCACACATGCTGCATAATAACTTTACAAAGAATGTTATATATATTTACCTTCGTGAAATGAAAACACTAAATTGTAAATAACAGGTGCACGTGTTTCTTCCACAACACCAAACTTCTTGATTTTAAAGGATTTCCTTTGAGAATGAAAGTGATACACAAACTTCTCAGGTAAGTCATTATGCATGTGTGACGAAATTCCAGACATTTGCATATCAAACAAACCGCAATATTTCAAAAACCAAGCGAAGAAGCAAAAATCTTCAAAGAGGTTACTTTATCAAGTTCTTCCAAATAAGACAATAACATTTTTTGACGTTATAGGCATTGTTTGCCTTAGCTGACTTTTCGTAACAAGGTAGCCATAGCATATTATCACATACTTTGTTGACTAAATAATCAAAAGGATAAAAGAACAAGGAATATCTATCTTGGTGGTGGCGGCAGAGATTTGGAATGCTTTACCAGTAATATTACGTAAAGCTCCTTCATTAAGGGCTTTTAAGTCAACTTTTTTTAATTTCATTTTAAATATCTCATTCTCGACACTTGTAGTTTTATTCTCTACTATTTTCATTTGTATTTCAGTATTTATACACGTATGTAGTTTAAGTTAATTTGTATTAATTTGAGCACACAAGTTTGCCAATTATTTTGTAAAGTATTACTGTAAAAGGTTTTTTACTTAATACTTAATGTGACTTTCATTTTCCATTTGTGAATGAGATACTTACAGTAGATGGTTAGATGGTTATAGTACCATTATAATTGATTACCTTGTAGAACATGCTTGCCAATGAACCAGGATCTTGGCTGTTCACTAAACTTAACAACTTCAAACATTTCAGTGCCATTTCCTTTTAAAAGGTATTGTCGTCCGTGACCTATATAAGAGATGAAACAGCAATGAAACATAACGATGGTAATACAGGTAACTATTGTAACTATACATGTGTGAAGTTGATCGTCCAGGTTGTTGTAGTCTTGAGAAAGACCATTGTTGGTGACTGACGTTTCGACGGCCTCATCGCGGTCATCTTCAGATTCAAGTAAAGCGTGTTTGTCATGGTTTGCCTGTATATACGTCTGGTTCATTACGTCATCGTTTGTTTGTGTCATAATTAGTGTGAGTGGGTGTCACGTCATGCGTGGGCCAATATTGTTTGTTACGATCTTTTGGACGACAGAGTGAACGACTTGCCAACAATTACATCCATTACGCAAGCAACGTCAGACGTATACGCCAACAACTCTGGTTCAACCACCGCTGCATGGATCATTGTCTCGTACCAGCAGGACTTAGAATTGGGTCCCCCCTGAACACTAAAGAGGCTTGATACAGATCATCCAGTCCTCCACCTGTAGATGACTGATCCGAGCGCGAATAAACGACTGCCACAGACGACTTAACTATTACAAGAAGAAGCAGCAACAAATACTTGACAAACTGAAACAACAGATTCCTACTGACCTACTTTCTACCATACAAAACATTTCACACGAACGATCCAACAGAACTGCGACAGACTGCCAAAATAAATACCAACAAAAACTTGAACGATTACAGCACAACAAAAAACGAAACCGACACAAAAGTGACGACCTAATGATTTAACTTCCTTCCACCACCTGGACGCATCTTTCAATTTCTTAACCGATTTAGTGTAATACTTGTTGCGAGCAGACTTGACGTCGTAATGGACTTTATTGTGCCAAAGAATCAATTCAGAATCTTTTCCATATTTGTGCAATGCTTTTTGGCGTCTAGAAATAGATAGTTTAAGTGATGAAGTCATCCAAGGTTTATCACATTTCCTTACTTTGGTTTTTTTAACAGGAAAGAAACAGTCGACCATATAACTAATGATCTCATCAAATTTCCTATATTTCTGATCACATTCTGGAATAACAAAAACATCTACCCAATCAAAGGTGGTAATACATTGCCCAAATTGTCGTAAGTTGCTATCTCTAAGATCCTTTTGCACATTGGGTTGCTGTCAAGTTTCTGAGACCGATGCAGATGGGGTTTTATGAGAATGGTATTATGGTCGCTTGACCCAATTGGAGGAAGTTGAAACGACTCATGCAGGGTCAGGATTCTTCATGTTAGTTAAGCACCAGTCTAAGATTGAGTTTTCTCTTTGTTGCCACATTAATTATTTGCGACAGACCAGTTAACTTTTTAATCTGTTTCGCGTCAAAACCAGTACTGACCGGATTAAAATCGCCAGTAATTAAAATAAGAGTATCAGGATGACAAAGAAGAAATGAATCAACATTAGTCTGTATGTGTTTATATAGATCAGAGTTTTCGGAAGCACCAGAAGTAGTAGTGTGGTAAATAACAGCCACCAGAAGCACTGAAATTGACCGAGGCAGCCGTCTAGGTCTCAATGATAGCCGCCACATTGATTCAATTTCTGGGTTTTCAAAATCGACAAGTCGCCTGCAAGTGATATTACAATTAATGTAAATACAAACCCCACCACCAACAGACGACAAACGGTCGTTTCGAAATAAGATGGAATTTGGAAAAAAATATTGCAGAATCAGAGATGATAGGAGTTAGCCAAGTCTCGGTGATACAAATCACGTCTGCTTCATTAATGGCTGCAACAGTACCCAACTCATCTGTTTTAGAAACTAAGGAACGAACGTTAGAAATCAATAAACTTGGTGTCAATACCGGGGGGGGGGGGGGGTCGGGGTAGTGTAGGGATTTCCATCAACGGCGGTGGATAGAGAATTGGTGAGTAGGATGGAAACCATTATCGCATCGTAGATTTTTTCACCGTTGTTCTTACGTTTATAAATGTTTGCATAATCTTGCAAATCATGACATAAGTTTTTCATATAATAGAGATATTCACAATTGTAACACCCGTAACAAGAACAAGTTAAGATTACCACGAGTAACACGAAATTGGGGTAAATACAAAGTTAGTTACCATGGAATAACAGAATGAACTTGTTAAATAATGAGATCACAACGTCAGATACTTTTAACAAATTTAGAGTAAAGTAAATTTCTTTAAATATGAATAATTTTAGTATTTTTAATAACTCACTAATATGTAACTTGGATTAATTCTTGCATTTGTATATTTAGTTTTTTTTTGTAATTTAGTCAGGACCTTTCTGAAAATCACTTTTGTGAGATAGCTTCCTGACTTTGAAATAAAGATTCTACTTATCATCATATTGTTACAATGGCAGAAGAAACCGCAGACATCTCTAAAGGACAGCAAAAGTAGACGAAGAGGAAACAGTTATATTGTAGCACTAAGACGAACTGCAATACCAACACCAGGCACCAACACTAAGACCAACACCAGGCACCAACACTAAGACCAACACCAGCCACCAACACTAACACCAACACCAGCCACCAACACTAAGACCAACACCAGCCACCAACACTAAGACCAACAACACTAAGACCAACACCAGCCACCAACACTAAGACCAACACCAGTCACCAACACTAAGACCAACACCATCTACCAGCCACCAGCCACTAAGACCAACACCAGCCACCAACACTAAGACCAACACCAGCTACCAGCCACCAGCCACTAAGACCAACACCAGCCACCAGCCACTAAGACCAACACCAGCCACCAACACTAAGACCAACAGCAGCAAGCAACACCAGCCACCAACACTAAGACCAACACCAGCCACCAAAGCCAAGGTATAAAAATAATTAAAATAGGCACGCTATGCGTACATGCGCCTACGTTTTAGAACTATTCGGATAAATAAGGTGCGAACTTGGTACCTATCGCTGTACCCAGCTTCTGATAAAAAAACCTTGCATCGAACTCAAAAAACATCGATTTATGAGGCACTCCCCCATCGTAATATTACCATTTCTATACCTCACTACTGTCGATTTGGCGTGGGTCGTTTTTTGCTGACGTGAATTTTTTTGAATTTATTAAAATTTAATACATATCAATTACTATTTTTACTATTTATCCTAACACTTTACAGCTTTTATTAGTTTTTAATATTGTATATTATCCCCACTACACATATTTTATATATTTTTATCCATTGTCTTATCAAATCATATCATATCATTAGTATACATTCATTAATATTCCTATTATACACCCTACCCATTATCACTATATATACAGCATTGTTACCACTTCCTCTCAGTTTCTGACGATGTCGTAGACGACGAAAACTCAAACAAATTAAATTATTTTAACACAGTAGCTACTTGGCCTCATTTGATTTTTTTATTTTACCACTAATAACTATATAATTGAATGTATAAGGAGATCAGAAACAGAATTCAAGATTCCCTCTAGACTGATCTCCTAAATACCAATATAATACATAAACTACATCAATAATACATATTATATAACATTAAGAGGAAGATTACAAGACAATAAGTAAAATAAGTAAAATATCATTATACATCAGAAATAAGAGAAACGAGTTACGTACAGGTCATTCAATAGTTTTTAAAAAAAAGGCAATGACTGAGAAGAACGCATGTCATGCGGTAACGAATTCCATAATCATATTTTTATTTAATTAAGTGCTTTTTATTTTAAATTCTATTTAATTGTAAGTTTTATGAAAGATATTGTACGTGATAAAGTTGTAATCATCCTCTATTTAAGTGTAAGTTTTCTGAAAGATATTGTACTATACGTAATAAAGTTGTAATCATCTTCTATTAAAGTGTAAGTTTTCTGAAAGATATTGTACTATACGTGATAAAGTTGTAATCATCTTTTATTAAAGTGTAAGTTTTCTGAAAGATATTGTACTTTATTTTTTTTGAGGTCCGTAACTCAGGTCCGTAACTAAAATAGAGCCTTTTGATTGGCTGAGTACGAGGTCCGTATCACACCAGTACAAAACGTTGCAATTTTTTTGACTTTGCTCGAAAAAAATAAACACGTTATTTACCGTTTTGGTCGGTCCGTACTGGAAAAATATTTCCCCTCAGTCTCAATATACGTGATAAAGTTGTAATCATCTTTTATTAAAGTGTAAGTTTTATGAAAGATATTGTACTATACGTGATAAAGTTGTAATCATCTTCTATTAAAGTGTAAGTTTTATGAAAGATATTGTACTATACGTGATAAAGTTGTAATCATCTTTTATTAAAGTGTAAGTTTTATGAAAGATATTGTACTATATGTAATAAAGTTGTAATCATCTTCTATTAAAGTACAAGTTTTATGAAAGATATTGTACCATACGTAATAAAGTTGTAATCATCTTCTATTAAAGTACAAGTTTTATGAAAGATATTGTACTATACGTAATAAAGTTGTAATCATCTTCTATTAAAGTACAAGTTTTATGAAAGATATTGTACTATACGTAATAAAGTTGTAATCATCTTCTATTAAAGTACAAGTTTTATGAAAGATATTGTACTATACGTAATAAAGTTGTAATCATCTTCTATTAAAGTACAAGTTTTATGAAAGATATTGTACTATACGTGATAAAGTTGTAATCATCTTCTATTAAAGTACAAGTTTTATGAAAGATATTGTACTATACGTAATAAAGTTGTAATCATCTTCTATTAAAGTACAAGTTTTATGAAAGATATTGTACTATACGTAATAAAGTTGTAATCATCTTCTATTAAAGTACAAGTTTTATGAAAGATATTGTACTATACGTAATAAAGTTGTAATTATCTTCTATTAAAGTACAAGTTTTATGAAAGATATTGTACTATACGTAATAAAGTTGTAATCATCTTCTATTAAAGTACAAGTTTTATGAAAGATATTGTACTATACGTAATAAAGTTGTAATCATCTTCTATTAAAGTACAAGTTTTATGAAAGATATTGTACTATACGTAATAAAGTTGTAATCATCTTCTATTAAAGTACAAGTTTTATGAAAGATATTGTACTATACGTAATAAAGTTGTAATCATCTTCTATTAAAGTACAAGTTTTATGAAAGATATTGTACTATACGTAATAAAGTTGTAATCATCTTCTATTAAAGTACAAGTTTTATGAAAGATATTGTACTATACGTAATAAAGTTGTAATCATCTTCTATTAAAGTACAAGTTTTATGAAAGATATTGTACTATACGTGATAAAGTTGTAATCATCTTCTATTAAAGTACAAGTTTTATGAAAGATATTGTACTATATGTAATAAAGTTGTAATCATCTTCTATTAAAGTGTAAGTTTTATGAAAGATATTGTACTATACGTAATAAAGTTGTAATCATCTTTTATTAAAGTGTAAGTTTTATGAAAGATATTGTACTATATGTAATAAAGTTGTAATTATCTTCTATTAAAGTACAAGTTTTATGAAAGATATTGTACTATACGTGATAAAGTTGTAATTATCTTTTATTAAAGTGTAAGTTTTATGAAAGATATTGTACTATACGTAATAAAGTTGTAATCATCTTCTATTAAAGTACAAGTTTTATGAAAGATATTGTACTATACGTGATAAAGTTGTAATCATCTTCTATTAAAGTACAAGTTTTATGAAAGATATTGTACTATACGTAATAAAGTTGTAATCATCTTTTATTAAAGTACAAGTTTTATGAAAGATATTGTACTATACGTAATAAGGTTGTAATCATCTTCTATTAAAGTACAAGTTTTATGAAAGATATTGTACTATACGTAATAAAGTTGTAATCATCTTTTATTAAAGTACAAGTTTTATGAAAGATATTGTACTTTATTTTTTTTGAGGTCCGTAACTCAGGTCCGTAACTAAAATAGAGCCTTTTGGTTGGCTGAGTACGAGGTCCGTATCAAACCAATACGGACCTCTCGCAACTTTTCGCGCCAAAAAATTGCAATTTTTTTGACTTTGCTCGAAAAAAATAAACACGTTATTTACCGTTTTGGTCGGTCCGTACTGGAAAAATATTTTCCCGAAGTCTCAGAAGCGGCCCGAGACCGAAGGTCGAGGGACGCTTCTGAGACTTCGGGAAAATATTTTTCCAGTACGGACCTCCCAGCCGGTAAATAACATATATATATACGTGATAAAGTTGTAATTATCTTCTATTAAAGTACAAGTTTTATGAAAGATATTGTACTATACGTAATAAAGTTGTAATCATCTTCTATTAAAGTGTAAGTTTTATGAAAGATATTGTACTATACGTGATAAAGTTGTAATCATCTTCTATTAAAGTACAAGTTTTATGAAAGATATTGTACTATACGTAATAAAGTTGTAATCATCTTCTATTAAAGTACAAGTTTTATGAAAGATATTGTACTATACGTAATAAAGTTGTAATCATCTTCTATTAAAGTACAAGTTTTATGAAAGATATTGTACTATACGTGATAAAGTTGTAATCATCTTCTATTAAAGTACGAGTTTTATGAAAGATATTGTACTATACGTAATAAAGTTGTAATCATCTTCTATTAAAGTGTAAGTTTTATGAAAGATATTGTACTATACGTGATAAAGTTGTAATCATCTTCTATTAAAGTACAAGTTTTATGAAAGATATATATATGTTATTTACCGGCTGGGAGGTCCGTACTGGAAAAATATTTTCCCGAAGTCTCAGAAGCGGCCCGAGACCGAAGGTCGAGGGCCGCTTCTGAGACTGAGGGAAAATATTTTTCCAGTACGGACCGACCAAAACGGTAAATAACGTGTTTATTTTTTTCGAACAAAGTCAAAAAAATTGCAAGTTTTTTGCGCGAAAAGTTGCGAGAGGTCCGTACTGGTGTGATACAGACCTCGTACTCAGCCAATCAAAAGGCTCTATTTTAGTTACGGACCTGAGTTACGGACCTCAAAAAAAATAATGTACTATACGTAATAAAGTTGTAATCATCTTCTATTAAAGTACAAGTTTTATGAAAGATATTGTACTAGTCCCAAAAAGTCCTGTGGACTTAAATACATATACTAGATCTATTAATCAAATATCTAAAAAGGTTCGAAATAGCATATGTAAGTAACGTTTCGAGCGAAGGCCCTTCGTCAGAGAGTTAAACATAAAGTGAAATAATAACAGAGTTAATCTTTTATAGAATAAATAATCGTGTAAGACAAAAATAAGCCAATCAGGTGTGAGTAACAATAACAAATTATAATAAGATGTAAAAATAGGAATGCCATTTGCTATTTTTACCAACAATCTGCAACATTATCAGCAGATATTTGGTTTGTATTTCTACACTGCTTACGCAGCACAACACGTTTTTTAGATATATTGCTGTACACACTGTCTTTAGTACACATACTGTATTATATACATATATATTTTATGTACAGATTTCATTTTTTCTTGGAAACACTGCAACAAAAATGTTTTACCTGTTTTTGGATGTGGCAATGTTATAAAGTGGTCATCATTTTCTACTTGACTGCCATCTTGTTCTGTAATTGAAAAGAGTTAACCCCCCTGAATAGCATGAACTTTGCAGTTATCACCAGCGTGTGCAATTTGGATAGAACTTATCGTACAGTACATATTCCATATATGGAAGAGTTAACTAGCATATATGTTAACCGACCCCAAAACGACAAAGGTCCTTACCCTAACCCCAGCCCTGCCTTAACAAGTTTTCTTAGACCCCCCTACAGGATTTTCACCATCCATGGTCCCAGACCTCGCACGCCATGTATTTGTTGATCACAAATTGGAAGATGTGTTTCATGGTAAATTTTGAACATTATCTCGGCCAATTATTTAACCAATTTCAATTCTGACAACAGATTTGGAATTACCAATTAGTCCTACATAACATACAGTATACAGTACAGTATAGTACAGACTACAGTACATATGTCTATTTTATTACATAAAATATATGCATACCCTTCATAAAAAGCTGTTTATGTACTTAATAAGCAAGTTCGTAATGTTGACTGCACATCAAAATGATGCGATCTGCATTGGGATAAAACTTATTTCAATTCATAACATTGTGGCTTTAGCCTGATGTTAAGATGAATTGAAATAAGTTTTATCCATTAATGCAGAACACATCATTTTGATGCGCAATCGACATTACAAACTGGCTTATATAGGAAGGCCGCTTCATTGTAGATTTTTTAATGTTATCTCGGTCAATATTTATACTCAATTTCAATTATGAAAACAGATTTGAGTCCAACTTAAGTATCAGAACTGAGTCCAAGTGTCCATACTTTTGGTATATATTCATAACTAACTTGGCATTTATTATAGTCTCATTGACATTGCAGACCAACCCGTTTTGAAATCAATCGTTAGTGATCTTTTAGTATATGTAAGCTAGGTTTACCGTGATCGGCGTGTGCATGGCATAGTGAGCGTATTCACAATCAACACAGTTGTCAGCCACATTGCTGTTATAATATTCATCAAATTTGCCACCATTTTTTCAGATGACAAAAATATAGCTCACCAACTGAACTTCAATGTGTGGTTTTCAGTTTTCTTGACCTTGTAGGAGCCTGAAATATCTGCCATTTCTCAATTTTTGTTTGGCAGTGATCATTTCCCATTATAAAGAAAGTTCAGTGAGTTATATCAAGTTTAAATTGAATACTCTAAAAGGTTGGTAGTACTAACATGTAGTGTGTAGGAGATCCAATATTTCAAGGAAATGCCTAGGGAAGGATTTTTGTCAGAAGGGACGTAACATTTCATACATTTGTAGGGATATTTAGGGTTAGGAATATTTAGGGTTAGGAATAGGGATATTTAGGGTTAGGAATAGGGATATTTGGGGTTAGGATAGGGTTTTTATGGTTATTTTGTCACAATACCGAGAATCTCGAAAGTAACCACCCCGCTTTTTTTAACACTATGAAAATTAACCGAAAATAGCCGCCCCTCTTAAAGTAACTGCCCCCCGAAAGTAGCCGCTTCCGATGTCTATAACTATTGCATAAATAAGTTGTAACATCTGTTTAACAATGTATTTTGAATGCGAATGGCATGGATTAATACATGTATAAATTAACAGTATAATATCAAAGATTCAGGAATTTCTGATAGCTATAGTTATAAATTGGTCTTAATGTTTGTCCTCTTCCATTTCGGTATCTGAATATTCGGTATCGAGTATGGTAAATTATTAGCATTAGATAATATGGATTTATGCAATAAAAATAATTAACATCATGCAAAGTAAGTGTGCTGCCGGTCAGGGTGTGTGCACTGAAGGCCTTACGTCAATGCAAAACTCGTGGCATCTGACGGTCCTCCACTTCAGGGCTTATTCGTGCGCTGTCCGTCGTACACGATACTTCGTTCCCTCCCACCCAACCCTCGTCTAACATAGCTCATTATTGTGCTCCTGTGCTTCGGACTGTGCTACTTTGCTTTCATTCAGCTGTTGCTTACTGGCTAGCTGCTAGTGCGGGTCCGTACTGGGCAACGTCGCCGTACAGTCGTTGGGGGACTGTCTGTTGCTCAGTCGTGTGGGGAGTCCTCTGGGTCCGTACTGGGCAACACTGCCGTACAGTCGTTGGGGGACTCTATTTGTGCTCCCTGCTGTTGCTCAGTCGTGTGGGGGTTCATCCGGTTCAACTGCTGCTAGCGCTTGTGCGGGTACGTATATTCTGCAACGTTGCTTATCGTTCAGCGGTTGGGGGACTGTATTTGCGCTATGTCTTTGCTTGCATATTATCGGCAGCTGCCAGTATAATTGCTTTCATCTGCGGGCTAACTTATTTTGTCTCCTGTTCTGCTGCATGTGTTTGCTCCATCGCACCAGTAAATTTGGTTCGCTGCTTAGCTACTATTTTAATGTTAGTGTGTGTACAATCGCGCCAGTACATCTGGTTTATTCCCCGGCTATTCTGGGTGACTTCCTTTGTGTTTGTCTCCTGTTCTGCTGTATGTGTTGTCTATGTATCCATTAACATTAGTGTACCATCGCGCCAGTGCTTCTGGTCCGCTGTTTTGGCTACTATTTTAATGTTAGTGTGTGTACAATCGCGCCAGTACATCTGGTTTGTTCCCCGGCTATTCTGGGTGACTTAATTTAATTTATGTTTGTCTCCTGTTTTTTTGCGCATGTGTTTACTGTGTATAAAGTAATATTGCTGCTCGGCTACTCCGGGTGATATTTTACTGTTAGTGTGTACAATCGCGCCAGTAGAACTGGTCTGCTCCCCAGCTATCCTGGGTGATAACTATAAAATGCTTGTTTGTCTCCTGTTCTGCTGCATGTGTTTACTGTGTGCAATCTCTTTTGTTGTTCCATCAACTTAAATGTGGTCTGTTCTTGTGCATGTTCGCAGCTATATTCTCTTCACAGCAATGCTCCTAAGGCAATCCTCCATAGGAAATGTCCCAGTCATCTCCATCCTCTAGCTTGATGTGGCTCTGGTTTGGGATCAAACTTCAAGGTCGGGCCTTGTTTGGTTCCCTGCAGGCATTGTGCAGGCGGTAGGCTGTAGTAGGGGTAATTTGTTATTATACGGTAAGTTTTTTCTCCACTTTATGTGTGACAGTAGTTCTGGTCAGGAGAGGGTAATTCTCGGCAACATTGTAACAAGTTAGTTGGGGAGTTTAGGCTCGCCTGGGGCTGCTCTACCTATGAGACCGCTCCCGTCTTTGTGGATCTCTGGGTCCTGTAAACTGTTCCTCAGTTATTAGCGTAAAACCCTCTCCGACAGAGCTACACCCTCCAAAGGTTGAATTGGTTCAGGACACTGTGCCCAATTAGGTGCGGTTCCATACAGCGTATGGTCAGGAATCGCGGGGCTATCGGGGATGCTACCGCAGACTCTTGCATGAATGTTAATAAGTAACAACTCTTATGTAATTTAATAAAAAAAAAAACAACTTTGAAACGTAGTGCAAAATGTACAGTAGTGGTTAAAACTTGGCCGATGCTAAAAATAACAACCCGAAAGTAAGCGGCCTCCGAAAGTAACTGCCCCTCCGAAAGTAGCCATCCTTAGAGGTCACTAATTTCGAAAGTAGCTGCCCCGGTTACTTTCGAGATTCTACGGTATTGCATTTATATGTTTATATAGTGATGTCAGAGCTGGAGCATTTCGCTAAGTTGTACATTATATTTAAAGTTCGACATTATATTTAAAGAGATTTTAGAGCAACCTGGTTTCTTAATTTCTGCCTTTGAATATGGTTTCAAAAGTGGACAGGTATTCTATATTGCTCCAGAGCATTAATTAGCCTATGGGGTCTCAGTGTTGGACCTGTATCCATGTGCAGCATTCTGACAAAGGCAGGGGCGGATATATTAACCTATGGGAAACTGGGGCACATACTTTGCCCCAGGGCCCCAAGCTCCTGAGGGCTGCAAGCTTCTGAGGGCCGCCCAGCTCAAATTTGAAATGCAGGAAAAAACAGACCACAAAATTGAAAACAAAAAATCATTTAAAAAATTAAAACTTGAAATATTTTACAAAATCATTATATAGATCAGTAACACATGCCTATTGTCTAATGCAGTGCACCTGCGGATGTAACTTCAAAATAAAGAACAAATATTAGTAACTATCAAGTATTTATATTAGTAACTGTTCCCATGCACTGCAGAAAAATTCCTAAAAATGAGTTTATTTATTAAATTAAAGTGAAACTGAACCGATTAACTCTAATGTAACGTGAAAACTGACGTTGTAATTTGAAAAATACGAAAAATAACTTCGTGCAGACTTTATAATAATGGTACACAAAGTTTTACGGAATCACATTACGTTATCGGAATGTTTTTGCCCGAACCGAGACTTTTTTAGCGCATTTAACCGAAACTAATAAACTATGACTAATTTTTCTTTTGCTTTATTCAACGAAAGGAATCACGCCGTGCGGTCTTTGGACCAGGTTGATTTGAATGCGTTGTATGAGTACTGTACTTCTGGATTATGTTCTGTATATATTTTATTAATAACTTTAATACTGTAAAAGCAGATTTTAATTTAATATTTTGATTGATAACGTGAATTTGAATTTGTACAAACTAAGGTTCCCCGGTAGTGCCGAATTTGTTCCCCAAAATTTCGATGGTCTCCCGTGGGAGCTAGTAATCCACAGCTGCCCCCCCCCCCCACACTTTTTGACACCTTGCACAGCACTGTCCTTAATCTGCCCCTGGATACAGTAGATCTCCTATTTCAGCAGTACATAATAGATATACAAACCTTTTAGAGTTTTTGATTTGTATTGCAGTTATGTATAATATAGGCAAACAGGAGAAAACAATACAACCATGTTCACAAGCTACTAAACACTTTTATCAAGCTGTGCTTCTTCACCTAATTTAAAATACCTAATTTCAGTAACTTATATTTGAGAGGAGGATAATCAAATTACATTTCGACCTTAGTACAAACTATACAGGCGAGACTCGAGCACATAATTTATCTAAATATTGAATACTAATGCAGAATATTTGCAATAAATATACAGTTTCGATAACCTACCTGGCGCTATCAATACCCATCGATCATTGGTCACTTCTGACGTACTCTTTAGGATTTTTGACTTAGGCATTTAACTTTAAGCTTATGAATTGATTTGGTATTACGAAGAACGTCAAATATTGTCAAACCCACAGTACATGTGTTTACTTCTATCACAGTTAATAGAGTGACCATACATTCCCGCCAAAAACCAGATAGAGGATGAGCATGAAATCTTGTTGGTCAGCAGTCACATTAACTGGATAACATCAAGGGAATCGAGGTTGGAGGGTTAGGAAGACACTTAAGGCGGGGGGTTAGGGTTAGAAAACTCATTAGGTGGGGGGTTAGGGTTACGATCTAAGTTGTTTTGGGGTTAGCGGTTATTTTATGGTTAAGTGACCACATTCTGACGATTATATACCTGGATTCCCTTGATGCTATCCAGTTAATGTGACTGCTTGACCAAGCTTTTATTTTGTCACGTGATTTGGTGTCTGAAAAGATCTCACTGCGAGTGTCCCTTCGAAGAATGGAAAAAAGGCTTTAAAGATTGAAAGTAATTTTAATATGTACGTACAATTGTCATTTTCATGCAGTATAACTTAAATGAAGCAGTGCGCTGACAGTGACACAACTGACAGTGAAATATTTGTGAGCATAATTTTGCCCTAATAATATTAATATTACATTAATCTACTTTAATTTAACTGTTGTGAGTACTATAAACTAATGATTTTGCCTATTTTTGGCTGTAGTTTATTCTACTTGGTCACCTACTTGAATTTATTTTAGAAATCAACAATAGAACCTGAAGTTTCATATTAAAGGTGCCGTCAAGTCCGTTCTGCGCATGTCCACGTTTCTGTTTACATCGTTTGTTTACATTGCGTTATATAAACATTCAACATGAAGTATTGCAGATTTGTTTTCCACGCTTTAGCTTTTCCGCCTAAAAAGCGTGTTATAAGAAGCTGCGTTCTGTTCCTAAAATGTGGATAATATATCAAACTACCACTCGCGCCTTCACCATGCCCATTGATGAATACTCGCTTTCGAACTGTTGCAAATCTATTCCGCTAAAGTTTGTTGACATATAGAGTCCCCCACATTTGAAATATCACAAATGCGTAGAACGGACTTGATGGCACCTTAATTAAAGCTGAACGTCAGATATAGTAGACCAGCTGCTATTTGTAAACTAAAACATTTAATATCGTTACAGTTAGTATTAGGGTGAGCAATATGTTTTGAATTTGGAATTGTAATATGAAAACATCAGGCAATAGACCTCTTTCATAATGGCAAGTTTAAATATTATTTTATATGCATGCAAATTAGCCTCGTTACAAAGCAAAGATTCTTTGGAATTACAGACACACAAACGAGGTCAGAAAGGCTAATTTAAATGAATATAAAAGAAGATTTATTTTGGGTGCCATTATGAAAGAGGTCTATAGAACTGTAGGACACTTCCATTTATCAGAACTACTGTACTTGGCAAATGAATTATTTAGGAATAGAAAATGCCCACCCATGTTTACATCAGTGGTTTACATGAATACTAGCATCGTAAGCTGTTGTGGTCTAGTGGTTACCATGTCTATGAGCTGGGATCCTGGGTTAGACCACCACTCAGGGTGTTAAAAATAATTGAGGAGAAAGTGCTGCCTTTGCAATAATACCAGCAAATGCTAAGATTTTGGGTCTTCTCGGATAACGACCTATATCATAGGTCCTCGGAACCCCTATCAATTGGGTTCTAGCCTGTTGGGGTATTCTGTTCACCTAAAAGAGTGATAAATCTAATAAACTAACCTACCTAACCTTAACCCTAACCCTAACTGCAGCTAACCCTAACCAAAAATAAAGGTGAAACAAAAACAGAAAGGTATACAAATAAATAAATAAATCAACTTTATTTCAAGAGGGTAACACACATAACAGTAAAAACTGAAAAACCAGTGGCCCTCCAATTCCAAAGGTCCTTTTGAGTCATCCCTTTTAGCTATTTGCATGAGTACAAACACATGAGAGAGTTTCGCTTACTATAGTACGTACCTAAAATATGAACAAGTTTTGTTATTGGCTATATGGAACAAAAGTGGTTAGGGTTAGGATGTTGGTTTCTTTGTGGTTGATTCTATTGTTTTCATCAACCAATCACAAGACTTGTTCATACATGTACTTAAGGTAGCTGGTGGTGACCGAAGAGTTTAGGAATTCAAAAGTTTAATATGTACTATTAATACTTTCAATTTCTTCCAAACTCGGCCCTCAAGTGTTTGCATAATTATGTAAACACAAAGCGTCATTTCCTATTTCTTTTATAAAATAACACTAAGAAATTATGTACTGTGGTGTCATGTTTGCATAGCCTGATACAAACACAGCAACTGGCCAATCACAGCATGCATAAGACTCAACCTATTTTATAATCAGTGTGTTATAATTAGGTTCTTGTCAGATCGTAAAACTAAAGTGGCCTTAAAGTGGTATAAACTGATTGTTTGGGTGATTTTCTTGTTCTGTTGGCACAGTTCCTCATCAGTTGGTATATGGTTGAGCTGGTTTCACAGTAGGATCTTTGTTGAAATTGTGATTCAGAAACATCAGCTTTGCTGATGGTGTTTTCACCATCATATACTACAGGTTTAGTAATATCCACTCTCCTGCGTAATCCCTTAAAGGGCATTATGACCCGAAAATTGAGATGACTTTTTATTGATTTATTTGAAAGAACTCATAAAACGATAAAGAATGGCTTTTTACGGTTCTTGCATGTCGTATCTCGTTCTCGATCGTTATTCAAGGTTGTGACCCACCATTTAATTATGACCAATCTGAAAATATCTTTGTCTGATCTGAAGCCCCAGACAGGTTCGATTCCCGTCTGGGAATTTTTTCAGAGAATTTTTTCTGAGTTTGCGTTAAAAGCTTGAGTAGCAATCAGTTTACCATGTTAAAATAACCGAGCTGCAAGTCACATTTAATATATTCTGATAAGATATACAGACATACCGAGACTGCTGAATTAGCATGAAGTACGTACTGTATGTCGCACGTACAAACTAGTACGCAACGTGGCCTTCGTTCTGCCATCTTAGTTCTGGTAGCTCAATGGTTACAACGTCTAACCGGAGATCATGAAGGTTGCGGGTTCGATTCCCGTCTGGGGCTCAGAAAAAAATTTCTGAGTTTGCATTAAAAGCTTGAATAGCCATGTTAAAATAACCAAGCTGCAAGTCACTTTAATAATTATATGAAGCATATCTTCAAAACTAAATTGAATGAAATTGCTTGAAACTTTGCATAAGTATACAGTTCACTAAATTGAATATCCCATGTCAACTTTAACGTTGTCATAGTGACAGATTAGTTCCCAGATTCCTTTCTTCCTTGCAGCAAAGATTATGATTTGAAGTTACTCTGTTTTCTTGGCAATGCTATTGAAAATATACTTCACTAGTCCACAGTCAAAAATTGTTTTATACATGTGAAATGGCAGAAAACAAAAAAGTTTTTTTAATGGATGAACGGAGCCTGGGAGCTAATCTGTTACTATGGTAACGCTAAAGTTGACATGGGGATATTCAATTTAGTGAACTGTATACTTGTGCAAAGTTTCAAGCAATTTTATTCAATAGTTTGGAAGATATGCTTCATTTTGAGATTGGTCATAATGGTGCAGGGTACAACTTGTGACGTCATATACTGTAGGAAACCTTGAATAACTCGAGAACGAGATACGATATGCAAGAACTGTAAAAAGCCATTCTTTATCGTTTTATGAGTTCTTTCAAATTTAAATCGAGTCATCTCAATTTTCGGGTCATTATAATGCCTTTAAGTTCTTGAGATGGAAATGTTATGAGCAGTTCGTTCCATTAGGTAACCAAACTCAGAAAAGATCTTTTCAAATTTGGGTTAACAGTTTTTGCTGAATATAATTTTCGGCTGACAAAATATATTACAATTTTTCTCAGGAGAATCTATAGATTACATATATGTTAAATTCTCACTGACGTTATGTCACTTTAACAATCATTTTAACTCTAGATTTTTTATCTTTTCTAGTTTATCATGACAACCAGTGAAACCATCCAGCCATCATTTGTTCTTGATGGTGTGGCTGGACAATCTCAGCAACTTCTTTGTTATTCACCTTGCTCAGAATATTTTTTATTTAGCACTAGTGATGCTCAGCTTGATATTCTTGATATTCGCTCTAAATCAATTGTAAAGAATCTTGCTCTTAATACTAGTTTTAGAGCTGTTGCAATCTCTTCTGATGGTTGTATGTTGGCAGTAAATGCTGACTGCCTCTTTATTGATTTATCAAACACAATCCCTGCACAACTACGCATTTTTCATTTGGCAAAAGATTCCTTCCCACCGTCATTTTATATCAAGCCTGACTTCGCTGAATGCTATTTATCCAATCTCCAGTTTTTTCCTGATGGTTCCAAGATCGTTGCTACCCACACTAATGCCCATCACGGACCATGGGGCAAGATATTTACTTTTCCAAATGGATTATGGAAGGAAGATGAATCCACAGACCAGAGTGCTTGCGAGAACATCACTTCAGATAGAAACAACAAAACATTGGTCTGTGAAGAGATTGATGTTTTTAAACAAGGCTTTCCAATTGCTGATGATCGAGAAGATAGAATAGCTAATGCTGCGACAGATGAGGAATACTTTGAACTCTACAATCAAATGTATTATGCCAGTAACATAGATGGAGGTTTTTTTTGTTTGTCCATTTCTCCAGACACAACACGTCTTCTAGCTGGAGACAATGATGGTGAGGTATATATCATTGAATCAAGCAGTCAGAAAGTCTTACAATGTGTCCGTGCATACGACTATTATAAGACAGTCTCTGGTTGTCATTACAGTCCTGTCTTTAGTCATCATGAATTTGTGAGCTGTGATGAAAGTGGTTTACTTGACATTTGGCATGTTGAGGAATTGGATGATGGTACTGAAGAAGCAAGAAGTATTCGTCGTTTGAAGTTTGAAGCTGGGACATCCTGCTGTACTTATTCACCAGATGGGAAACTCGTTGCTGTGACCTCTGCTGCAGTTTTTATTACTTATATTATTTGTTCATATTCCGGCGAAACTTTGTTTAATTTAGTGTACAAAGAAGAATCGATTAGTATGTCATATTTTTGTAACACAAGCTTGTTTTTTGGTCATTTATGTCAAGTTGCAACTACTCATTTTGATAATTCTCTTTGTTTTTGGCAATTGCCTCTAGTTTACAGCTTAAAAACATTATGTTTGCTTCACATTAGGGCTGTTGTGAACTACAATAACATTAATAATTTGCCACTATCAGTTCCCATGAAGTTGCAGCTTAAATATCTCTATGTTTAAGAAATAGTGTTGTGTTGTTTTAGAGATACCACTATAGCAATTGGTTATCACTTGTTAATGTTGTCTATACACAAAACAAAGTACAAAATGGAATGAAATCCATTATTTTTTTGAAACTTAATTATTACAACCTTAAAGGTATAATTTATAAGGCTATCTTTATGAAACTTTCAGAGGTTAAAGAATATAGCTGTACTACAGTATCTATAGAACATGAACTAAAATAATTGTATTTTGTTGAGTTGTTAATAGTATCTGTCATCTGTAGAGTAAAGGCTTGATCAAACGAGAGCGAGAGTCGATGAGAATTGGCAGGCGAGAGTTTTCATGAGTTTTTCCTAAACTCTCATTGCTCGGTCAAACGAGCACGGGAGTTGCATGAGAGTTGATGAGAGTTTAAAACCGCGCGAAGCACAGCCTTAGAGATCAATAAGTCGAAGGATTTCATCAAAATGCATTTCTCCATTTTTTTTGCTCGTTGCTTCCACACTTCTTTTTCTTTGTATTTTGACGCTTGTCAAGTTGCTGACAGTCCGAGTCACTACTATTGTACTGTCACTTGTCGATGATATGTAATATTATTTTTTTGCGGTCCGGTATCCATCTGATTCGCGCGCTCTGATTGGCTAGCGAGCGGTCCGGTATCCTACGATACGGACCCCGATACCGGACCGCTGTGGATTTAAAAACGAAACAAAATAGTTTTTTAATATTTCGTATACTCGTCGCTTTTTACTACCTTTTGAGACAATAGACTGCCAGTAAAAACAAAATAAGAAGGATATAGTGACAATGAAAGCTATCACAGCGAAAGCGAATTTTATTTTCCCGAAGTTGAAGATTTTATATACGAAAAAGAAAAAGTCCAGCGAAGTGGCAACATTGTGCAAGATAACTTGGACGAAATTCAAAATTTTATTTAAGAACAACGGCCTGAAAATACAGTTAAGTGTACCTACGAGATGAATGTGTGGAACCGCTTCTGTGCTACAGTATTAATGAACATGAGAAATGTTCTTTTGTGTCGGTTTTTCATGACCATAACAGAGAAAGACGGCAGTGTCGGAAAGGCTTGATGCTTTAATACAAAGCAGCTTCAGTTGTCCACCACCGCAATATTTCAAACGTCCCGAATTGCTTAACAGTATCGTAATAACGTCAACAACCACAGCAATTACAGACTTGTTTTCCGGAGAAAAAATTGGCAAGTTTGAAGGATATATACTTTCAATTTCAACTTCGGTTCAACTTTAGTTCTGGCGACACATCGAATGAGAAGCCGACAAAGACAAGGCAAGATTCCGATTATATGTATCATACGAGACAAACAATGTTTTCAATTTTGCTTGATCAATGATGAATATTAGTCCTGGTTAAGTCCTGGTTTGCTCTGTTCAACTGTACCTGTCGAATTTCCAATCTTGTTTATTAAAAAGTTGACTTGAATGAGTTTGTCCTTTGTCAGGTGATTTTCTATATATGGTTCGCCTCTTTCCAAATATGGGCAGCGGAAGTGATCACTAGCGTTTTAGCTTCCTGTGGTTTTTACACGGCGGCAGATTTTCTTGTCTTACAATTATTTATAACAAAAAAATAAATATGTTATTTACCGTTTTGGTCGGTCCGTATAGAAAAATATTTGCCCTCGGTCTCAAAAATGTCCCTCGGCCTGCGGCCTCGGGCCATTTTTGAGACCTCGGGCAAATATTTTTCTATACGGACCTCCCAGCCGGTAAATAACATATATATATTTTCGTTTTCTTTTTATTCTGGGTAATGACTTCAACGCCGTTTGTTTCTGTTTTTTCCTGAGGCCGAGTTTCAGAAAAACGCTCAGAAACATCAGCCATTTTGTCGAGCCTACCACTGCAAAGTGCAAACCGCTAGCCGTTTGTAACTCTCATTGACTCTCATCAAAATTTGAAGCAGCTCAAAGTGGATGAGAGTTGGGCGGTCAAACGCAAGCGTGAGTTACAACTCTCATGATCTTCGTTTAACCAAGGCCTTAATGATTCACATACTAGACAATGTAAAGTTGACAAAATAAAGGTTTTTCAAGACTTCTATATCACTATTGTTTGCCTTGATTTGCCAATCAAAGTTGATGCCACCATATCTCAAATCTCACATTTGGAACAACCTTTGGCAGATACAAGTTCAAGCGTATGCCCAATGGCATTCACTCTGCTAGTGAAATATTCCAACTTGAAATATCCAAGATTATAGCAGGCTGTGAAGGTTGCCCCCTCCGCACCATTGACATTTGGGGGGGGGGGGGAGGCGACGGCCCCAAAAATAATAGGTCATATAATATTGCGTTTATCACTCCGACTTCTTCGTCTTGACATGGTAAAAAAAACAGAAAACACTTGTTTGCGGAATTTTAAAGGAGGCGCGCGCCGCGTGCGTGGATCCGCCACTGCAAACATTTAATATTGTCTTTCCGTTGGGTGCCTACTAAAATGACCCTGGTCAGCTGGTGAAATGGTTAATTAGTCCTACGTTAATAACACACTCTCAATACGAAATTAAAACATGATGACATTTTAATAA
Source organism: Chrysogorgia sp. JL179-B06 (assembly GCA_035772405.1). Classification (NCBI taxonomy): domain Eukaryota; kingdom Metazoa; phylum Cnidaria; class Anthozoa; order Scleralcyonacea; family Chrysogorgiidae; genus Chrysogorgia; species Chrysogorgia sp. JL179-B06. Next base: position 2,944,708 of record JAYKKM010000144.1, read on the forward strand.
ATTTATGTCTTTGGCGAATTCTCTCGTTGATTACATTTAATGTTGATATTAAATGTTTTGTTTATATGTAGAATTTGGTAGCTTTAAATTAATTTAAACTGATAAGTGCTAAAAGTTAATGATTCTACTTGTCCGTGTTAAATCGAACACGTCTATAAAAATATAATTTCTGCCGACTAAAATATAGCTTCTGCTTACTGAAACTCGTATTAAGATTTTGGGGGGTGTCGCACCCCCTCCCCCTAGAGAGAGAGACTCTATCAGTTGTTTTTGGATGTGAAAGGTTTCATGAATATCTGTATGGTCGATCATTTGTTGCCCAAAATGATCACCAACCACTGAAAGCGGTGTTTTCGAACCCACCTCGTATCCAAGTTCTTTCTTCGTTTACAAAAGTACAACTTTATCTTCGAGTATGCACCTGGTAAGACCATGAAAGTTGCAGACGCTCTCAGCAGATCATATTTGGATGGCTATTTTTCCAACATCGCCAACGATATCCGGTTGAAATTGAAATTACCTCCAATCAACCCCGATTTTAAAAAGCTGAAATAATTTATTAAAGCCAAGTGCCCTCGGGATACTGCATTTGTTATACCAAGCGTTACGGAAAACTTTGTAAAGACCCAGCTATACTTAAATTGAAAGTGCGGAATACTGCTGTAGGAATTGATAAATTAGGAGGCCAAACTTCTTAGCTGTGCTGCTCCAGTCATTGCTCCTGATGTTACAAGAATTATAAATATGAGTATAGCCATGTCGACTGTCCCCATACGCAGGAAATGCGCCAGGGTCACCCCAATTTTTAAAGGTGGTGACCATACGGACATCACATGAATTGTTCGGAAGCTATCCATGCATTCCGTCTTCATGACTGATCTCTTATCTGTGTTTCTCTTATCTTGGAGAGAATCTTTGCAATGGTTTGCAGGTTTACAAGTCTCGGTAAACCTTTTCAACTGCATGCGATTCATTGCCAATAAAACGAAATTCCGCGATCGGCGTGTGTTGAAGCGTTGTGAGCATACACACGATCAAGACACTTAACGGCCACATCGCTGATTAAGTTAGCCAGTCACTTCCAAAATCTATCAAAGAGCCAAAGTAAACTCGACCAAAGGCAAAGCTGTCGAAAAGAAAGAACTCGGGCACATGACTCGACTTTACATGCCTCGAGGTTCGCAAAGCCTGACGGAATATATTATTGCGCAATTTTGCAGATTTGTGGAACGCCAAAAATAAAAATACGACGACTAATAATGAAACCGAAACCTAGACTCGCGCTACCGTGTAGCCCGAGTAAAAAGACAAAGGCGATATGGTCATAGCATCCTCAAGGAAAGTTTCCACACTGGAAGCAGACATTGGTGTTACTGTAAATAAATCTCGTATAGGTGCTAGAAATTGCTTGTTGTACATATTGATCAAAACCTAAGCTGGCCTATACATGTAGATTCTCTATGTAAAACGATTTCTCAGAGACTTGGCATTCTCAGACGCATTAGACACCACCTTCCCCTTCAAGCCCGTATTGCTTTTTATAACTGTTTGATTCTGTCATTAATGGACTACTGCTGTGTGGTTTGGGGAAACACATCCCAACAAAATTTGGATAGGATACATCGTCTCCAAAAAAGAGCTGCAAGATTAATACTTGATACTGATAGCAAAGCACCATCATTGCCATTATTTTTACAGCTGGGCTGGCTCAAATGTGGCTCCCAAGTTATGATAGAATTAAATATTTTCGTGCAGTGACTATTTATAAAGCTTTTATTAATATAGCTCCCTCTTATATCACCAACTTAATTAGACCTTTTTACTCTGTTTATAGTGTAAATACGAATAACAATTTGAAACTTCCGAAAGTAAAGTCAGGCTGGGGAGCGCACGTTTGCCTTTTTAGCATCTTCGGAATGGAACGCTCTCAACATCGAGATTAGAAATGTCTCTTCTCTGTTATCATTCCGAAACAATCATTTAAAGATGGCTTTTTCAAATTTGAAGGAAAAACAATCATAAGAACAAACTTTATGATAAGATATAAATCTATTTTAAAATTTTAAATAGCTTATAATAATATTAGTATCCTATATAGTAGTATATAGTTAATTTTTATTTATTTATTTTTCTTATTATATAGATGAAAATTACTGATGTAACTTTAGTTACCCTGTTTAAATAAAGTGTTATTATTATTATTATTATTAAACCAGAGATCCATCCTCCTTGGAGAAGGAGGTCATAGTTGTGTACTATTTTGTGCCGCTGGTTGTAGAAAGGCTTTACAGTGTTGTCAATGTCATCTTTGTGAGGCCATCCATTAAGTGTAGTACTTCAGAGTTTGGAACACTGAGTCTTTTGCAGTTTCACTCTGAAATTGGGTAAGCTTTGTCTGGCTTACATGTAACTGATCGATGATCCAATGAACATGATGAGCCATTTCATCACAACAAATTATCGTCCCCAAGTCCATGTTGTATTCTGAAATCAGAGATCTCTACACCAAGGCCACCAATCGCGCTCGACTGGCAGTTTACTGGCCAGGCATGAACCACGAGCTCACCGTTCTTGTTTCCCAGTGTTCTATACATGTATCAATCATCGCAATAGACAACAAAGAGAAACACTAGTACACCACAAAATTCCTGACCATCCATGAACTAAAATCGGCATACACTGATCTCTTCTCTCTCTATGACAGAGACTACCTCATAGTCGTGGATTATCACTCAACATTTTTTGAAGTAACTCATATTGCAAAGCCGGCAGATTCACCCTCCGTCATCCGTGCCATGAAAACATGGAATTCCACAAACTGTGTTCAGTGACAATGGTCCACAATACACAGCTGCACCTTTCAAACAATTTGCAAAGTCCTGGGACTTCCACCACGACAGTTCCAGCCCATACTTCCCTCAGTCAAATGGTCTCGTTGAACGAACCATCCAAACAGTTAAACATGCTCTCAAGAAAGCTCATGAGTCTGGTGGTGATGTTTACCTCTCCATGTTCGTGCTGAACACAACACCAGACAATGATGGTGTTTCTTCAGCGCACAAGATGTACCAACGAAATCCACGCACAACACTTCCCTCACGAATGACTCAGCCATCACTGCCAACCACAAAAAAAAACCAAAGTCAAGGCAGCCTACGACAGACATACTCGTGACCTACCAGAAATTAGGCCTGCTTCAACAGTAAGAATATGCAAAGAGATGAGATCTTATCTAGTCCTGAATGGAGAAGGCCATATCGTTAGGAGAAACAGGTTAGGAAAAACAGGTTAGGAGAAACAGGTTAGGAGAAACAGGTTAGGAGAAAGTGAAACTCCCAACCAAAGAATCGTTCAATGTTGCGAACAACTACGATAGTTCAAACACAGAGAATCAACCATCTCCATCCACCACACCTGGCGTAGAACCGAGTCAAAACCTACCACTATCTGACGATTCTCCGAGATCCACATCGGCTGGCGTACGGCGACAACCCGGCCAAAGGTCTCGAACATCAAATTCCCTACTCGACCCGGGGTATGCCGGGGGCCGCGGTGGTGGTGATGTTTCAAATTGATCGGTACATAATGTCGGACCAGGAGCATTTAGCCTATGGGGTCTGGTGTTGAACCCCATTTACACGGAGCAAAATTATGATCGGGATATGCGATCGCGATCGAGAGCTATCGGATCGCAATTCCGATCATTTTTGTCGTGTAAACACGCGATCGTGATAAATGTAATTCAATTGTGGAGGCGATCGCGATCGAAAATAGCTTCCAAACATGAACAAAATCGTCTCCAGCATAGCACGATTCTTTCGTGATCTAAACGTCGCAATGTTCTCCAACCATTGTTATTCACTTTAAATAGTTGGAAGAATTGCCAAACATGCTCCACCATTTTATTTGTAGCCTGCACAGTCAGAGGCCATCGTCCTGCAGGCCTTGTCTAGACCAACATGAGGGCAGCAACTCGGGATTTCGAGAACCATCCGAATTGAGGCAGGGCTAAAACGCGGGTGGGGCGGGTCGCAGCGGGTCGCAGCTAGCAGTTTCTATCCCTAAACCTTAGAAAACTCGTTAGGTGGAGGGCTAGGATCTTTGTTGTTTTGGGGTTGGTTCCAGTCGTCTCTTCACATTTCGACAATTTTGGGTATACTAAAGAGACACAACCCACCCACTACCCGCTACGTGCGTTTCAACCTCGTATCCCAACGGTCTCATCTCCGCTTGTGAAAAGTCTGGGTACGAGGTTGCCGCTTTTTACCCTCTCGCCGCCTTTCACCCTCAACCGCGTTTTACCCTCTCATCCGCCTTTTACCCTCTCATCCGCCTTTTACCCTCTCATCCGCCTTTTACCCTCTCATCCGTCCGCCATCCGCGCATCTGCGTTTTACCCTAACCCGTACAATGGGGCGAGTTGAGAGTCTTCTTTAACGTTAGACCAGGCGCTCTTTCTTGCATTTCGCGTAGAATGTCAATCCATTTAAACGTGGACTGGTTTTTTGAGCTTTTCTGGAAACACGATACGACTAAAAGTTTGTCCGAAGATAACGTTTTTGGTGTAGATTAGAACGAAGTAAAATACCGTTTGAACGAAACACTCGCGTAAATATTAAGAGTTAATCTAATTAAAGGCAATCCTTAGCTAACCAATCAAAACACTTCCGGTGATGGTTCGTTTGCGTGGCTCGGCGAAGGCTCTGGGAACGAGATTGGGTTAAATACGGTATTTAAACCTGGGACGAGTCTTGCCGTTATCACATGCAAATACTTGTTGTACTACAAGTCGTGTTGTGACAGTCAATTTCCAGTCAAATGTTGCTTGTAAAGTTGTAAAGGTTTTGCTGTGCAAGTTGTGTTAAGTTCTCAATACTCAGAAATGCAGCGGTATTAACATTTTGTAGGGTGGGGGTCAGCTGAGCATAACTTGCCCGAATAAATGATGACATCAATATTACTGAAGAACACGAATTTCCATAATCTAGCCTAAGAATTATTACACATGCACGTGTTCCGTTAATATATATATGGACGTGCTTAGAAACAAGTATATTAAATTAGGGGGGCCATGCTCCTCCAAGAAATTTTTGATTCCTTGAAAGTGTATTTCCTGCAATTTGCGGGCACTTTTCTCGTTTTTTTCAGCCGCGGCAGTTGTGCGGGATTTGAAGTATTTAATTACAAGCAATTAGCCACAAAACCAAATTTATTAGGTATTTTCAAGTTGAATATACACGAGATTACGTTTAGACAATGCCCGGAAAACGAAGAACAACGATGAAATCCCAGATTTCCCTCAATGAGAATCCGTTATAATCTCATTAAGTTGCATTCAAATATTAGAATAATTTAATACAGGACCCTTTTCCCCGAGTGACAAAACCATTGTTGACATTGTTCCGCCCGCCATTTTCCCGCCCGCATGAGAGCCCGCAAAGCATGAGAGAGATGCCTGATCCTCCCTCAACGTCCGTTGGAAGAGGTGTGTTGACATTTATACCTGTAGCTGAAGAGTCTATAGAGAAACTTTAAATGTATTGAGGTAACTTTGCCGTTTGTAATTTTCTTTACATTTTCTTGGATTGTTTATTGTGGTTTCGACTTCGTTTCTGTATTATTACTCGTATACCTGTGGTAGATTTCTAGTCTAGGTTTCTATTAATTTAATACCTTCTTTCTTTTCAATCGAGTGGTTCGAACTGAAGTGTTTTTGCCAGCTGCTTGCTTGGAAGTGTTTGAAGTCAGTTATGTGGCTGGGAAGTTGGTAGTCCAAGTTAACGCCTAGCGGGCGTCTTGTTCCCATATATCCTGTCCCAGGACCTTGCATGATATATTTATGTATAATTTCATGGTTTGTTTATAATTCGAAGAAGGCATTTATTGTCTCAAAATTGAAAGGAAACACTCGAAGAAACACCCGTCGATGGTATATATAGCAAAGTGCAAGAGTATTACGGTATTTAATAAACTGTGCGTATGCTGAGCGTGTTTGAAGTGTGTATGGATTCGTCCAGTATTCGATATATTCATTATAAGTTGTATTTAAAAGACGAGAAGGAGCGTTTTATCATATTTAAATTGCGAGCGCGCAGCGCGAGCATTTTAGACATGATAAAACGCGAGTTCGAGTGTTTTAAATAGCTTCAAAAACAATTGATTGTAATCACTAGGGAGTGCACTGGTTTTTATTTTCTATTAGAGGTAAATTGGGTTGATGTATGAAATGCAAATTAGCAGGAATTTTATATAAAGTTCGTAGCTAGAGACTTTATATAATTTTCATACTGATTAGTATTCATGGTTTTAACAGGTATAAAAGCCTTGCGCGTGACTAAATACGGAAATGTGATTGGACAATTTGGTTAATGAATATTAATGAGTTTTTGAAATAATATTTAATATCCGCGACTAAAGTGGAATACACCAAGTATCGGGCACCACTTTTTCAGGGCTAAAGTATAGCAAACGTGAAGTTTAACGTCAAATATTTATAGCGGAGGAAATTAACGCTGAGAGTCTGATATTAAATAATAAGTCTGTCGGAGCTCTAAAATCACAAGTTTCCGTGTTATAAGCCAACATGCCCAAATCCACTGAATTATACCGCGCTTATACAGAGCTTATATTATATTGACATTGTAATGACATCATTTGTTAATTCTGTCTTTTATTTAGGATTTGTAAAAAAGAATCATTTTCAGTATACTGTCATGGAACGATTAAGGTGAGTAATCCCTTGCGCCGGCCGAAGGCCTGAGGGCGTCATCACGGGATTCCTAGCGTTCCAGTCTCACATTTAGTTTATTTGTTTATCAAAGTGGATCAACGGCCCAACCTCGTCCTTAGGGCCTTTGCGGTGCCAAAAAGTCCTAATATTTAAACACACAAAAAGTACCGTATCGGGTTATACGTCAAGTCAAACCGTATCGGGTTATACGGTGAATGAAAATTTGACAGATTTGTGTTCAAAAAGTTAATAAAATGCATTGTTCAAAAGATACAGTATCATCGGCGGAAGATGATAAGTTCGTAAATTTTAAATGGCAACAAAAGGTAAACACGTTTTCCCTTTTTTTGATGCTGTTTATAGTAATCAGTTACAAAGATATTTTGCAAATATGTCCGAGTATGTTATTCAGGCTTTCATTTGATGTATAGCATAAGTTGCTAGAGTTAGTAGTTCAAAAGATATAGTTTGTGAATTCAATCCGAGCTTTTTAAAGTGCCCCTGACATCAAAATTTGTTATTGTCTTATTTGGAAATTTATTTTTAAAATTAAAATGATAAAGTAACTTACTTTGAAGATTTTCGTTTCTTCGCTTTCTTTTTGAGATATATCAGTTTGTTTGATATGCAAATGTCCACATGCATAATGACATATTTGAGAAACGTGTGTATCACTTTCATTCTCGAACGAAATCCTTTAAAATCAAGAAGTTTGGTGTTGTGGGAGAAACACGCACATGTGTTATTCACACTTTAGTGTTTTTTATTTGATGTACGCAAAGATATACACCATTCTCAGATAACTCATTATGCATGTGTGACGTAAATTCCGGACATTTGCATATCAAACAAACTGATATATCTCAAAAAGAAAGCGAAGAAACGAAAATCTTCAAAAGAAGTTACTTTATCATTTTAAAAGTTCTTCCAAATAAGACAATAAAAAATGTTGATGTCAGGGGCACTTTAAAGCTGTTTCCTGTTGGCAATCATTAGATATGTACTGTAGAATGCTGAATGAGTTAATGTGCTATATACCATTGTTGGAAAGCCCTTGAACAATCACAACTAATTCTGATGTAAATAAGAAGCAACGAGGGAAATTTGTGAAACTTTGAAAACACAAGTGAAATCAACCTTAATTTTACGAACCAAGCGTGAAAAACAACTATATAAAATCCACTGAAAGTAAACGGTACAATACATTACAACCAACTTTGTTGAGTTAAACATTGACTAAGAGAACAGGGGAGCTTGGATTTACAAGTAAAACACCAATCAGGTAGGTACAAGTAATTTTGCCCTGAATTTAGGAAAAATGCTCTCCTCATTAGCCAATTATATTTGAGTAATTTTGCCCTCTATATGATTAGCCTATTTACTGTACAGTGATCTGGTAATTTAGGGTGCAAAAACATGCAGACTATAGGGTCAGTGGTAATATGTGCACTGCTGTAGTGAGTAAGGGAGAGCTCGGAGTAGACAGACAATACATGGATGAGTGTCAAGCTCATATCCTCAGAAAAATGATTCTGAGTTACAATGATGTATAATTATACTGATTCTATTGATATATGTCCTATGCGGGTTGAATTTACTACAGCAGTTAACACATTCAAACATTACTGATGTGTAGAGTCTCGATGGCTCAAATGGTTAGAGTCACCAGTAATCAGAAGGGAATAATTTTTCTGAGGATATGAGCTTGATGATAATCCATGTATTGTATACTGGTCTGTATTCCATAAACAATCTGTGTTTACTCCATCCATTATGAAACATGTTAGGCCTACAGTAGCTGGCCTGGTGGGCCATAACTTATTGTGTCTGATAATAGGCTTGGACAATACTGGTCCCAGACTTGCAATGTAAAATACATGTACAGCTTATACCGGTATAGGATTATGTCGACATTGAACAAGTACTGTGTCAGCTAGATCATTGTCAACAAGCAGGCTATAGGCATGCCGTCCTGAATATATAGGTTTTATGCCATGCTTTGTTGCACGTATATATGGCTTTTGTATTAATAACCATCAAAATATGATATCTGCATTAGGCATTATTATTATTAATAATAATTATAATACAATAATATTTATACAGGATAGCCCCTTCAATGCTAACACTGGTATCAATGGCAGTCTTATTTCCTAACAAATTAAAGTTATTGCAAATATAAAAACATATTTCATATACAGTATGTACAGTACAATGTTACAAAAACTAATTTTAACTCAAAAGTTGTATAATATTATACTATATGCTGAAGATGTCAATTAACTCTTTCCTGTCCGGCCCAGTGAGTCAAAAGGGGTCATAGAAGAACCCCGAAGTAGTCAATCGAAAAACACGGCACACGGTCACGCAAGATTAAAAATTGAAATTCGACAAGCGCCACGCACATGAGATACGCCAAGTTTGATTTGATTTCACCAACAACTCTGCGATTGGTGGCATTTTGAATTTTCATGATGCTACGTGGGTGTGCAAGATGGCCTTTTCTAGGAAAATGGACGTTTTTCAAGCTGACCCCTTTGAGGGGGTTCGGGCTTGGGGGCGAGGGAGGGGAAAAGGCCTGCACTGAATGTATTGTAATATCGAATTACGCCAAGCGTCTGCACGCAGGCTAGCTTGTCCGCGGAGTTTCCTCTTGCAATCCAGGTGCATGGCTACGCTAACACCTACGAAACGAGCAAACCAACCTACACCAAATAATTCTTGTCGAATTTGCAAGTGTTCTTTCGTGGTTAAATTTGGAACAGGAAAGTCTGGACGAGTTTCAACAGAAAATCTATTTAAACCATCAAATCGGGAGGGAAGTCGTGGTATTTTGTTAGCGTCATTGTGCGCTAGTATCGGGATTTCCATATCGAGGTCTCCTCGTTTATCGGAACGTGTATGCAATACTTGTGGCCGAAAAATACGCAATCTGTATGAATTATTTCAACTGGTAAAAAACGCAATAGAAGCAGACGAAGTTGATGCGGTACATATCAGTAGTCCCGCCAGATACAACTCCGCCAGTTACCTTCTGTTTCCTCTGCGCGCCGAAGCCCTGCTGCTCGAAAGTTACCGCGAACCACCAGATCGTCTCCTTCGATTCGGAAAACGCTATTTTCTCGTGAACAAGCTAGCACTGACGTATCAGAGAATCGGAATAAAGTATCAAGAGAAGATGATCTGCTTGTGGGACATCTTAACTTAGCTGATTTGCTCGATAGCAATGAAACGCAAGTAAAAGTCGCCATGGTATATCCCAATGGAAATGTGATCGTTCGTACACCTGTTGACAAAGTTGTGATGAAAAATTGGAAGACAGTATCGAATGCAGTTTTTGCACACAAAGCCATTAAAGAAGAATTACCTGCGGTTATACAACGATTTGTATCCTCAGAGTTTAAAGAATACTGCGGATCAGATTCTGTATTAAAAGGGACCGAGCCTGGTGAACTTGCTGGTTTTTCTACTAAACTTGTGTTGGAGGAGATCAAGCTTTTTTGCCCTATTTGGAATGCAAGCGTCCTTGGAGCGTGTGGATCTCGGACCATGGTAAATATGTTATGGCACTTTGTAGCTCAGTGGTTGCACGTGCAAGAAATGTTAGAATGTCTGCTCTGGCTTATTGTATTTCCACAGTTCTATTTCATGCTGGACGACTAAACCACATGGGAGTTAGTCTGTCTCCAGATATGGTGGTAAACTTTCAAAGGAAAATGGATGAGCATTTTGACTCCAAGGTTCATATGTGGAAGAAAACCATCGGGACAAACAGAAGCACTTTGGCTTTCTGTCGAGAGGTAAAGGATAAGCAAGTTCCAGGAGGTCAGCCCGATGATATGGACATTGACACTCCAATAGACTTGGCGGAGAATACTGTCAGTCAGTATCACAGATATAAACCGGAGACACTGCTGGAAGCCACCAAGCTGATTTCCACAATTCAAATAGAACGACATGAGAAATCTATCACAGACGAAACTCTCAAGAATGCCATCACACACCTGGAAAACGAGCCTCTCCCTTTTTTCAAGTAAGTTTGTTTTATATATAACTACTATAATTTTCAAAACCTTGCAAAATAACTATTTTGCATCATCATGTCGTAGTACTTTATTGATTTATTAATGAAAACAAAAATGTGTCCTTTGTAGCTTTTAGACATAATAAGTTTATATCTTAGTGTATTTAATGTTTGATCACGACTGTACTCACAACGTACTACAGTGCTTTACTTAATCTACAGTATATCTAGATATTCAAGCAAAAAGAAATTTCATGTCAGCATAATATAATAAATACACATGAAAATTATATTGTGTGCAGAGGGCTGCACACAATCTATTTTTGTGTATATCATAGCCAACTTATTAATAACTACCGGTATATTAAATGAAAAAAACATTCTGTCTACTTTTTTGCATATTTAGGATTGTTGGGGACAATGTTGATTTGGAAGTCCATGCCAGAATCCAAACCAAAGAGCATGGGAACAGATCTATCCACTGGACACACCAATTTGCTGAATTGGCTCGAGTTGTACCACAGCCTTTTCCTGTAAAGGAACCTTGTCAGAAGAAATTAAAAGATGTCCAACTCATTGAATTATTGCCATCTGTTGGGGTGCTAAATTCATTGAGAAAAACTTGGGAAATTCTTATCAGCAGAGTGTTGTGCAAATACATCAAATCTTTCAGAAGCTTCAAAGATGTAGTGATCCACCATATTCCTCACAAATATTCAAAAGAGATTGCACAAAAATCTACATCGGTGAGGCATATTTATTGTTAATTAATTTGATTTACCTTAATGATTCGAACAAGCACCCTTCTTCCAATAAGCACACCCTAGCCTTTCAAATTATTACACACCCATTGAATTATTTTTTTGCAAATGAGCACCCCCTCTTTAATAACCCCCTTAGTAACAGGTGTCTCCTTGACAGTCCCATCATTAAATAATCACCTTATGTGCTTATTCAAATCATTATAGTATATTTTATTTCAAGCAGAAATCAGCATTGACAAGTTGACATATTTTACTGTGACATTGTCTTTTATGGTGACACAGCTACTGTAATATTGTTATATTATTTCTGGAAACACTGCAAACTCCAAAGCAACTAACAATTGAAATGTATTTTATTATATCATAATAAAAGAAGTTAACGTTTAACGGTGTCAGCGGTTTCTTTCATGCGGGTCCCGGCACTCCGGGTTACCGTATATAAACACTGGCTCAAATGGCATTCGGCTTACTCACCGATCGTTCGCTACGTCGCTTATGCCTCGGATATCGCGTAGTAGTCTTTCTTCTTTATCTCCTCTGGAGATTATACGGATTTCAAACGAATGGCCGCTCCTTTCAACGGTGACTTCGCCTGTTACTTCGTTCTCGACCTTGACGAGTTCTTCGTTGGCGGACATTGACGATGTAGCCTATTCGGTTACCAAATAGTTCTGTCACGTCGCAGCCTGTTTCGGCTGTGATTCCTTCGCCGGGGGCTTCCTTTGGCATTACCTCGTTGCTTGGCCAGCCGGTGGTACCGAGTCGACCGTCGCCTACGGCTACGTTTTCCTTTGCGTTTTTCATTGGGCTTCGCTCGATCGCCCAGCTCGCTTTAGCCGTCCGTCGACATCGCAATTTTCCCTCGCCTCTACTGCTGGTGTAACAGCGGATAGTGTCCCCCGCAGAAAGTGTCCCCCGGACACTATCCGCTAGCAGATAGAGTCTCCCCGGACAATATCCGCTATCAGATATTGTCCCCCCGGACACTATTCGTGACGCGGATAGTGTCCCCCCTCGCGGATTCTGTCCCCCAAAAGAAATACTGGGATAAGCTTTAGTTCTCGTGTTCTTTGGTCGAAATATATAAATTTGGACTAATAATAAACCGCCAAATTGAGAAACTGACATTGTTAATTGCATTGTTAAACAAAATATCGCAAATCTTTTTATCAAGTTATATCTCGTAGATGGCGAGGTTTTTTGTTCATTTCATGACACGATTTTATGAGTGGACTGCGGACTCTTTGCTATTGCGTTTGCTTATGAGCTAGCGTCTGGGAATGAGCACAGCATGCAAAGCAAACAGTTTGAACAACAACAAATACGAGACCATTTGATCAGATGCCTTGAGAATGGCCAATTCGAGTCTTTCCCAGGTCAGAGTAGCAAGCAGCGGAGGAGAGATGAACCAAACATTTTTGAAATCGAAGTGATTTGCCATTGTCTCACTGGTTTCACTTTAATTGTGTAAATGTGGTGAGTTTGGAGTCCGATGAAGTGTGGTTGTGCCCCGAATGCACTCCGCTTGCATTCTGAACAATTTGTCTTTTTAAACTATATTTTGTAATATATTTTATAATATTCCGTTATGTTTAGTTCTTCTCTTTTTGGTTAAATTAATTAGGAAAATTTGTCTAATAAAAGTGTTTGCTTAATGCATAAAGCTTTAGTTTTTGAGTTTCACTTGGGAGGACACTAACCGCGTAAATCTAATTATAGGGGACACTTTCCGCTAGCGGATAGTGTCCGGGGGGACACTATTCGCAGGGGGGGGACACTATCCGCGGGGGGGGGGACACTATCCGCTGTGACACCGGTTCTTCGTCAATACAAGTTCCTGTCCCTGGCAGTCGACATCGTCATTCGTCAGATACGAACTTAAATTTTCGTTCCACCACAGTTAATAGTTTACCTGTTCGCTCAGCCTCGAATCTCGTCGTCGATTCTCTCGGTTCACGTTGTTGGGGTCTTTCTTCCCGTACCCCAATTTCCCGCCTTTGTGAGGTCCGGTTTTTTTTGTTTTTTTCCACCAGTCTCGGGTAAGCTCGTTCGGCTATCCTAATCGGGGATTTCGTCGGATTAGCCCACCTTTTTGGACGATCCGTTCGCCTTGTATGAGCCGTCGTTCTCGCGGTGGGAGGAGCGCGTAGTTAACCCCTCGTCAAAAAAAAGAAGTTAAATATCGGCTCTTATACTTCGTGTACTGGACACAGAATATTACATCATTGAAATGTTGGGTTTAAAAGTAGGGTTAGTATTCCTTTATTTCAGGGTTAGGACTAGAGTTTTTATTTGGGTTATGGTTAGGGTTTTTGTTCTTGTAAAGCTTCTGAATCCCGAGAAAATAACCTTGATGTGTCTATGACGTAGTCTGGTCCATTGTGTGGTTCTCTCGTCCTAGTAATCAACCCCAAAGGGCCGCGGCTTTACTTCGCTATAAACTGTTGATTCTTGGTTGACATACGATCGCACCTTTCGAAGGGACGCCGCTGCACGACTGTTGTTAACAGATCGGTCCAGGATGAACTCAGATTTGTTCAATTTTTTTTTCATACTTTGTCAGCCGGGAATCCCGGCATTGGGTCTGGTTCCTTATCTCCAGTCTCTGGGTGAAAGACCATCGGTAGTCCGTCGTCACCAACGCTGTGTCGCTCGTGGAACGCTGGTCGATGTTCCCGCTCATTCGACAATGGCGGCACGCTTGCGAGGTTCCCGGCTGCACCGGGATTCACCGTCGTTCGGTTTACCAAGCGCCTCGTGGTCTTACCCCCCCGGTTATGTGGCAGCCCCGGTCCGCGCTAAAGGGGGAGGGTATGTTCGTCTCGTTCCCTGCCTCTACTAGTACTCCTTACGTCGGGGAGGGTCGTTCTGTCGCATAATAATTCGCGGTCATTCGCGTACGGTTAGCCGCACCACATCGTTTCGCACCGCTGTAAGGGGGGTGTTCATCTCCTTCGCTGCCTCTACTCGTTACGTCCCATAATAATAATAATTTGCAGTCATTCGCGTGCGGTTAGCGATCGGTTCGCACCGCTGTTCGGGGGGGGGTATTGTTCGTCTCCTTCGCTGCCTCTACCCCTTACGTCGGGGAGGCTCGTTGCGTCGTTTAATTAATAATAATAATTTGCAGTCATTCGCGTGCGGTTAGCGATCGGTTTGCACCGCTGTTCGGGGGGGGGGGGTATTGTTCGTCTCCTTCGCTGCCTCTACCCCTTACGTCGGGGAGGCTCGTTACGTCGTTTAATTAATAATAATAATTTGCAGTCATTCGCACCGCTGTTCGGGCGGGGGGGGGGGGGGCGGGGGTTTGTTCGTCTCCTTCGCCCCCCTACTCCTTACGTCGGGGAGGCTCGTTACGGCACTTAGTTATACTGTAATACTAATAACTTGCGGTCCTTCGCGTGCGGTTGCGCTCCGTATCGGTTTGCACCGCTGTAAGGGGGGTATTGTTCGTCTCCTTCGCTCCATCTACTCCTTACGTCTGGGAGGCTCGTTACGGCGCTGAGTTATTATAATTCGCGGTTGGGGCAAACACTTTTTCCATATATGTATTTGACAATATTAAATCCTCTCATATATCAATAAATATATATATATATATATATATATATATATATATATATATATATATATATATATATATATATATATATATATATATATATATATATATATATATATATATATATATATATATATATATATATATATATATATATATATATTATATTTTCGCTTACCTCAAAACTGGTCTGCTACAACTTGTTTCATCTGTAAAAGAATCTTCAGGCAGTGACCCATATATATATATATATATATATATATATATATATATATATATATATATATATATATATATATATATATATATATATATATATATATTTATATATATATATATTATATATATATATATATATATATATATATATATATATATATATATATATATATATATATATATATATATATATATATATATATATATATATATATTAGGGTGCATCAGCTGCCCCAATATTTTGCAAACGTTATGCAATTAAGCCTACCTTTTTTTTAGAGGTGAGGTTCATCCTAATTAACAAAATTGTGAAGTTTGGGGACAATCAGACAAATCCTAGGGGTAGCAGATTGCGATTAAAGGTTGCGGCATGTCGCGCGCCACCAAAATAGCCTGGGCGTCCTGTATCTCAGCCCAGGAAGGTCGTGAAGACTTCAGTTTAGTTTCAAATGAAGCAGAAATAGCAATTTTATATGCAACTTGTTAATATTCTATATGTCTAAATCCATTATTTTGCAAGTTATCGCCAAAAAACTGATTTTTAGGTTGTTTTCCTAATATTTCATCATAATTTGGTTAACAATTTATTTTATATTGTATTGTTTCATGTTGCAGACTATACTTCTCTTATTATCTTGGTACATGTACTTCATGTTATTTCAATATAAAATCTTTAATGCAAAACAAAGATGGCGGTTATTAAAACATTGAAAACAAAGATGTGATATTACAAAGATAAAAAAGCAAGTTTCATTAAATAATATTGGTATGTTTTTAAGTCTGACTTTATGCACATGATACTTGCTTTTACCATTCCTGATTTTGTCTATTAAGAAACACAGTTTATGTAAATTTTTAACCATAATTTTTGTCTATTATACTTAGTTAGTGATGTAAATATTTTGGCTTTCCAATTCGGAATGGCTAAAAATTCCCGCAGAAGCACTGATCCTCGATTTTTTCCTTCTGAGTACCATTCCGTCAGATGATGACAAGACAATAACAGGTAGTCGATTGCCAACTGCACGCCAGGTCCTGCTTTGCTTCTTGGCCCATAATCAAACTGCAAGTAGCAAACGTGATGCAGCAAATAAAACTGTTAAAATTGTGATACCTTTTTATAATCGTGCAAGAATCCCAACTATTCTCCCACATAAAAATGGCTGAAGAAGTGGAAAAACTTTTTGATGATATGAAGAAAATCCTTAAAATTCAACCTAAGGACAGGGATTCAGGAAAGCCAAAAGATAGAGTGGAGAGCTTCAAAAGCCATCTTAAAACCACTATGAAGTTTTGGCCAAGGAATTCTTTACAGAAATTAAGCAATGAAGATGATAAAGCATTTCTACAATCTATGATGACAGACAGGCAGGCTACAATGTCTGGGATTGATAGCAAATTAAGTTCTACTGAAAAGAAAGTTAGACAAAGAAAAGACAAAGAATTGAAGAGGATTGAAAGAAGCAATCAAATTAAAGAAAGTGACATTGGTGCTTCATGTTCAACAACCACTACAATGAGCGATAGTGATGACGAGGATGATGATGATAATATACCCGAGACTGTTCATACTTGTGCTAAAAGATCTCACAAGAGATGTGTGAAAACGGGTGTATCAGTTTTTATTCCTCCAAACATATTGCAATCACCCAGAGTTGTCCAATCCCTTGTTAGAAACAACATTTCATCTGCTGCAATATCTTCTGTCATGCATAACATTGTTACAGCGGTTGAAGGAGATCCATCTAAACTTAATCTTAGCTACGCAACATCTCAAAGATATAGAGTTGAAACTGTCACGACAATTGCAGAGAAGATTAAAGAAAATTGGACTCCTCCTTCTGTTGCAAACCTCCACTGGGACGGTAAATTGATGTCTACCCTTGATGGTGCCGGTCAAGAAGAAAGGTTACCAGTTCTTTTATCAGGAGTTGGTGGGACGAAGCTGTTAGGAGTGCCGGCAATTCCTCACAAGTCTACAGAAACGGCTGGGGATCTGATTTCAGAAGTAAGCATGAAATTGATAGAGGAATGGAACTGTGCAGAGTGTCTGGCTGGTATGGTGTTTGACACTACAAGCTCTAATACAGGTTCTCGAACTGCTGCCTGTGTGGCATTGCAAGGTAGACTAAACCGCCCTCTTCTCTGGTATGCGTGTCGTCATCATGTTGGTGAAGTCATTCTGACCCACACGTGGGATGCCTTGAAAATCGAAGTTTCGAAAAGTCCCGAAATTCTCGTATTTAAAAGGTTTAAAGAAAACTTTTCCAGCATTACACATGAAAACAAAGCAGATCTTGATTTTCCAGAAATCCCGTTTGATTTGTTAGGAAGGATAAGTGAAATTAAAGCATTGTGCAATGCCTACCTTAAAAAGTCATTCAGCAGAGGAGATTACAAGGAACTTGTCACTTTAGTCCTTCTGTATCTAAGTGAAGGCAATGATATTGAAGGGTTTTCATTCAGCAGACCTGGTGCAATGCACAAAGCACGTTGGATGGCAAAACTTCTTTACGCCATAAAAATGGATCTTTTGGGCGTATTTGCAAGTCATCAGCTGCAGAAGATACGTCGCTTTGTACAGTTTGTGGTCTTCTGTTATGTTCCATGGTGGCTCACATCTCCTGTCCCCTCAGCTGCACCAATAAATGATCAACTTCTCATCAACTCTTTCATCAACTATAAGCTTATAGACGGTGTAATGGCTACAGCAGCTATCAAGAGTTTTGGTAACCACATGTGGTATCTCACAGAAGAACTTGTTCCACTCGCTCTATTCAGCAACTCACTAGATGCTAACATTAAGCAGAAAATGGTGACCAAAATGTTGGGGCTTAAAGGAGATGGTTTGTGTTTGAAGCGGCATGGTAATGGGTTTGGAAAACCAACTTTTCCTGAGATGCCGACCGAGATAACAGAAGATCTTTCCAGATATGTTGGGATGGATTCTTGGTCATTTTTCAAAATAATGAAGATAAGCCAGGAATTCCTTTACAAACCTGTTACGGAGTGGGCCAGTGATGAAGGGTTTGAAAGTGCTAAGTTAGTTGTGAATAGCATAAGTGTAGTAAATGATGCTGCTGAGAGAGGTGTCAAGCTTGGTCACGACTTTCTTGGAACAGCTGTCAAGGAAGAACGCTACCAGAGAGTCTTGCAGGTGGTTGAAAACTCTAGACATGCCGAACCAAACACGAGAAAGAGAAAACTTTATTCCTCCTCGTGGTACCTCACTCTGTAAAATATTGGAACTTATAACAGTGTCTATGTACTCATAAGCTATACTTTTATAGCTTTGATGTTAAGGCTGGATTATGTACATTAAACATATATTTATAACAATACAAGCATCTATAGCTCCGTTATGTCATACAATAACAGAATTATGAGCAAATGCTAGCATAAGACTATCAGAATAGCATAGAATGACTCTAAAAACTCGTTTTTTTGACAATAACATGCAAAATAAAGGTTGTATACCTATAGACTACTAACAAGTTGTATATAAATGTGATGATTCTGCATCTTTTGGTACCAAAATAAAGTCTGTACCATCTTCCGGAGTTGAGATACAGGACACCCAGGCTATTTCGGTGTCGCATGACATTTCGCAATCTTTGATCGCAATCTGCTACCCCTAGGATTTATCTGATTGTCCCCAAACTTCACAATTTTGTTAGTTAGGCTGAACCTCACCTCTAAAAAAAAGGTAGGCTTGATAGTGAAAAGTTGGGGCGGATGATGCACCCTAATATATATATATATATATATATATATAATATATATATATATATATATATATATATATATATATATATATATATATATATATATATATATATATATATATATATATATATATATATATATATATATATATATATATATATATATATATATATATATATATATATATATATATATATATATATATATATATATATATATATATATATATATATATATATATATATATATATAAATATATATATATAAAATATATATATATATATATATATATATATATATATATATATATATATATATATATATATTATATATATTATATATATATATATATATATATATATATATATATATATATATATATATATATATATATATATATATGAAGTATGATCGAGTGAAATGCCAATTATTACCTATAATATACCCAGAATCTTATCCCGGCATTACCACCACCATGTATATACAGAACTCGTGACTAGGCTCTCGGCAACGGCTTCCGTAGCTCAGTGGTCAGAGCGCTGCACTAGCATCGCAGGGTCGTGGGTTCAATTCCAGCCGGAAGGCCTTGAAGTTACATTTTTCGCAACTGGTCCCGGTTTGGTCTTAAAATGTATGTATTCCAACACTCGAAATTTTCCTTCACCATAAATCCTTTCAATATATATTATCGGCTATCGATTGACCAGGCGGGAATCGTAATATTAGGATAAATATCAAAGCCCAGCATAATATTTTGACAAAAACCATTATATTGAGTAAAACACGAGTGAAATCATAATATTTAATAAATTATTAAACACAACATCTTCAGAGAATAATTACATAAGTGCATAAATAATTACATAAATGACAAAGAAGGAATTAGCTTACAAAAGAAAAAGTGGTGCGGTGCCAATATTTGCGTTTAAAGGTGGTTTGAGTTCGCGAATAAGAAGAGTTTCGCGCAAAAGAAGTTCTGATTCGAAAGTACAAAAAAGTACAAGAAAGTACAAGAAAGTACTTTTTCCTTTGTTAAAGAACTACTTGATTTAGATTTCAACACGGATAACGTGTTTATGGCTAGCTTTGACGTAACCTCTCTTTTCACTAACATTCATTAGATGAAACCATCGACATCATTATTCAAAAGGTTTTCCTTGGCTCTACTAAATTTCACGGCTTTTCTACTGTCGAGTTTCGTAAACTTTTAGATTTAACAGTGAAAAATTGTCATTTCTTGTTCAACGGCGAAGTATATCAACGGGTAGATGGCGTTGCCATGGGTTCTCCCCCTGCGACCTCTCTTTGCCAATATATTTCTCGCCTATCATGAACGCACTTGGACAGATGAATGTCCACCTGAGTTCAAACCTTTGTTTTATCGTCGTTATGTTGACGACTATTTTATCTTATTTCGTTCTTCCGATCACGTTCTTCCATTTCTTAATTACTTTAACTCTAAGCATGCAAAAATAAAATTTACTCATGAATTGGAGGTAAACAAAAGACATAAGCGTCAATCGTTCCGGTGGTTGCTTTTCCACAAATGTTTACCGTAAACCTACTTTTACTGGTCTTTTGATTCTTTTATTCCGTTTTCTTACAAAAGAGGTCTAATCTTTTCCTTACTTAACCGTTGCTTCAACATTTGTTCTACGTATGCTATATTTAATGTTGAACTGGAATTGGAAAAACTAAAACGCATCCTTATTAATAATGGTTATCCAGAGAAATTTCTTGACAGCTGTGTTACTGCTTTTCTCGACAAAGTTTTCTCAAAATCACCTAAACCACCCACAGTTCCTAAACGCACTGTTTATTTCTCTCTACCGTTTACCGGACAACACTTCGTTCAAATCCGAACCCAACTCCGAAAACTTCTCTCATCTGCCTATCCTCAAATTGACATTAGATTTATCGCTCGTCCTTCACTTTGACTTTTTCACTTCTTTTCTTTTAAAGATAAAATTCCCTTACGTCTTAGGTCACATGTTGTATATAATTTTACGTGCGGAAGCTGCTAATTACAACAATCATGCAAACATTAATATTCACTTTTACATTTTCACTCAACATTAAACAATTCTAACAGTGCATTCTTCTAACAGTGTATTACAAATTTATTTACCTCGTCGATCATATTACAAACTACAAGAAATACGTTATACGCAACTACCCCTCGCCCACTTACAGTTTGAAACTTTTATAGAGTAGTTGCTAATTTACTGCTGTAATACAGTAGTTCTTTTACTTGAATTAGGTAATAGCCCATTCATTTGCCAACTGAATAGATTTTCAGTGGACAATATCTCTGAGAGCTTTGTGCTGTTTGAATTTAATTATTTCATAGGACATCAAACTAAATAACCCAAACGTTTTAATTTTTGGGTGCAGTACTTGCACTGAACAGAATAGTGGGGAAGTCTACTGTTGTTTCTACCACCAATCACTAAGAAATAAATTACTTGTCTCACACTATTGATGATTCATGAAATAATCAACTCAGTAGTTAGTATAAACACACCAAAGGCTGTTGAAGAATGAAGGAAGAAAGTGCATTGGTCCCCTTTAAAAACAAATCAAATTCGTTCAAATGTCTAGAGATGCATATAGTGCAAATGTATAAGGGTCCATTCAAATTGGGTTTAATAAGACATATTAGGGATTCTACCCCGATTGTTGGTGTGGATAGATTATATAAAGTAAGTTGATATGTGGAGATGGCAGGGATGTGGATAACTTAATATTTGAGCTCTTGAGAGGTCTCAACGCATGACAGGGAAACTGATCTCTCCTAAGTCTGGACTTGAAACTGATTGGTTAATGGAAACCCTAGGATTGGTACCATTATGCTAGTTAAGAAATGTCTTGAAGGCATTTTACCACCATTTCTAAAGAACTATTATAATCTCAATGAATCTGTTCATTGTATACATGTAGCATTATCTATTGCCTTAATTGACATTATGTGTAGGATTTATAAAACTTTCGAGTTATAATTAGTTTTTGTAACATTGTACATATATAGAATATGTGTTTATATTTGTATATAATAATTGTAATTTGTTAGAAAACAGGATACCCATTGATACCAGTGTTAGCATTGAACAGCCTATCCTGTATTGATTTTATTCTATTATCCTTATTATTTTTATTATGAACCTTTTATTATGAACCTTTTATTCTGCTGGAAAACCTCTATTGCTTTCATAATATTAAATGCACATATATAACCTATATTCAGGATGACATTGCCTACATGTAGTTAGCTTCACCTGCTTGTTGATAATGATCTAGCTGACATAGTACTTGCATGTTCAATCCCTAACAATTTCTGCTAACATAGTGTCAACATACCCAATGTCAAGATAATCCTATAGAAGCTGTATTTTACATTGCAAGCCTAGGACCAGCATTGTCCAAGCCTATTCACAGATACAATAAGTTGTGGCCCACTAGGCCAGCTACTGTAAGCCTAACATGTTCCATATGGATGGAGTAAACACAGAATAGATTATTTATTGAATTCAGACCAGTATACATACGATATATGGCAATCATCAAGCTCATATCCTCAGAAAAATTATTGTGAGTCCCCGGACAGCTGGAATAGAACCTGTAACCTTCGATATGATTGCTGGTGACTCTAACCATTGAGCCATCAAGACTCAGATGGAGAGAGGTTACAATGATGTACAAGGTGTACTGGTTCGATTGATATATGTACTGCCTATGTGGCAGTTACTATATAGCAGCAATGCTTGGATGTGCTAATATATACACTGCTGTAGCAAATGCGAGCCGCATAGGCACTATACAGATATCAATCGAATCAGTACATCATTGTAACCTTCACTCTCCATCTGAGTCTTGGCAGTCAATGGTTATAGAGCGTCTCTGAGCGGCAATCATGAGGTTACAGGTTCGATTCTCAGACTTGTGAGGATAGGAGGTTGACAATCATCCATGTATCGTCTGTCTACTCCAAGTTCTCCCACATATACTACAGCGGTGTGTATATATATTAACTGATTAACACATCCAAGCATTACTAATATTTAGTCTAACAGAGTAGGAACATTTAAAACATCTTTATTTTCATTAAAGATGTTTTAAATGTTCCTACTCTGTTAGACTTATTAATTCAGCTATAGTCTGCACGTTTTTTTCCCTATAGGCTAATTATCAAGCATAGTATTTATAATTTTAATAAAATAATAAGCATGCTGTACATGCGATTTCAAAATTTGTACTAAAACTTACTATTCTGCAGTATTATAAAGCACAAATAGTATATAATTTGCACTGCATGGATTTATTTCCAACTTCATCAAATTATGTGTTAAAATAAAATATATCATTTGAAAATTCTAAACATTCAAAACATTACACACTTTAAACATTTTCCTACTTCATATTTACACCACAATTGTGGTTGTTCAAGGGCTTTCCAATGGTATATAGTTTATAGTTTATTAAGCTTTGCCAGAGAAACATACAAAACATACATTGAAATATACAAAAAAACAAGCTAACAATAGACAGAAAGGCTGGGACACCACAACAGCTTTCGCCAATTACTGTGAGCCCTTAGTACAACTCCCCGTTAAGTATTTCGAAATGTGTCAAAAGATTTCTGAGCAAATACCAAAATTATATTTTTTGAAAATTCTAAACATTACACACTTTCAAATTTTTCCATGATAGCTACAAACTTCAAACTTGCACCACAATTGTGAATTTTAAAGGTCTTTCAAATGGCATATAGCATAAATCTCTCTGTTAAGTATTTCAAAATGTGTCTAAAGATTCGGAGCTCGGAGCAAACACAATACAGTACAACCGTACAACTAACATGGTTGTTGTTTTATTGAAGAATACTATAAAATGTTGTTCTGCGTACTGTGTGGGCACTAGGGTGTAGAAATACAGATCTCTTAAAGGTTGGTGCACTGCCAAAATAGTGTGTAACATGTCTATTCAACGTTTCGATCGAAAGTCCTTCGTCATTCAAGAGTCAAGTCAAACAGTTAATAAACGATAAAGTGAAGGCAATGGCTATTCGTACGGTAGCCGTACGATGGTAGTCTCTTAGAATTCAACGAAATGCTAACCCTAATATCACCAAAATCCTATAACCCTAAATGATAATAATAATGATAATTTATTTATATTGCGCAAATATAATCAATATACATTTTCAAATGCGTAACCCTAACGAAATTACTAACCCTAACCAAAAAAACTATGCAGAAAAGGTAAATTAATTGCTCAACACAGACTCACAGTGTACTATTATTAACCATTGTTTGAGAATATTACTAATTTATTTACCTAATTTATTTGTGTCTGACTTTGGTGATCTTGCCCGTCAACACTATACAGTTTCGGCATGAAATCAGCTGATAAAGTCTATAGTCATGTTTGTTCAAAACAAACATTACTAAATCCGCTGATTTTGTGTGGAATATGGCTTGTTTTGATGGCATATAACTTTCGCCGTCAGCGAATGGCGGCTTCATCCGGAAAGGCGGTTTGTCGCGCTGGCGTCAATTTAAATTTAAACGCCAAATTTGACTAACCAAAAAAAAACCGTTGCAAATTCAGGACGTCGCAATCACAAACCCTTATATAAATCCTAACGATTAATTAATGTGTCCTTATTATAAACAAACTGGATTTGGATGCGCTTGGATTTTACGCGGGAATTTTATGGCGGGAAATGAATTCTCGCCGGTCGAGATTTTCAACATCGTCCCGGACGGCGCGAAGCGAGGGAATACCATGATATGTCGGAAAATTAGTGATTAACCATTTAATCACTAATTTTCCGACATGTCATGGTACTGTATATTACGTATAATAATTCTTAGTTATAAACTTTTGCATTCAGGCTTACATAAAGTAGTAGTGGGTGGTAGCAACTATTTGCTCACTCGCACGCCAAGAAATATTGCTAGTACTAAAAATAATTTTGCTTGTTACATTTTTGTGCACTAGCAAATATGGCCGTACTCTGGACGTCCCTTTTTTGGCACATGAAGAAACAGCAAGAGCATTTCAAGTTTCTTGCCAATTTAGTAAATCTATTGAATGTTACAAGCAACTCATCAAGCGTTATCTCGAGATGGGGCTTCGGCAGCTCGCAGGTGAGCGCTATGCCGATCTTGGAGTTGCATATCGACATGTTGGTGAGTGGAGGATGGCCATTCAGTGTCATGAAAAAGAGCTGGAAATTGCTAGGGAGTTCCAAAATATCTGGCAAGAAGGAAGCGCCTACTGTAGCTTAGGGAATGTCTATCAGTCAATCGGTGATTTCGACAAGTCACTTGAGTATCATAAAAAAGATGTGGTCATTTCTATGCGGCTAAAAGATAAAAATGGAGAGGCAGGAGGTTATTGTAATCTTGGAAATTCCTATGTTCAACTTGAGCAATTTGATAAAGCTATTTGGTACTACCAGAAGCAACTAAAAATCGCTAAGGAAATGGATTTCAAAGAAATCGAATCACAAGCGTATTCAGGCTTGGGTAATGCTTACCAAACGATGGGAGAACCAGAAAAGGCCAGAATACATTTCGAGAACTATATGAAAACTGCCACAAGACCGATTGACAAAGCAGGAGCATGTGGAGGTCTTGGATTAGTTTGTGGAGAGTTAGGGGAGTATGAAAAGGCAATTAAGTATCACCGCAGACGACTAAACCTGTTTAAAAAAGCAGGGGTTAAAGATGGAGTGGCAAGAGCCCATTTCAGTCTGGCACTTTTATTTCAACACAAAGGAGATGATGAGAGCAGCAAAGCCTGTGAGCATTATTGTAGAGCCATTTTAGCCATGGACCAGACTAGACGTTCCGTTATGTATAAAGACGAATTCAACTCCTCCGTTGCCAATCAGTTTGCGGTGTATCATAAAACAATGATGGTCTGCTTGCTTAAACTCCATCAAGTAAAAACAGCGTTGCTCATCGCCGATGCTGGAAAAGCAAAAGCACTGCAAGACCTGATGAAGAAACGTGTCAATGTGCCGCAGGATGTCATAATTGATCATGAACACTACACGAATTGGATTAAAACCATTTTAGCAGACCCATCCTCATCCCTATGCGAGAAATTACTTGGAGATGTCACTTCGAATGTCATCCATTCAATTCAAGGTGGCTCAATCTTGATCTATGCATTTGACATCACTGGCACCCTCCATATTTGGGTTCTCTCCGAGGAAGACGTTCACCACACGACGTGGACGGCAAATAACAGCATGTCAGCATTGTTGTATCTTACGATATGCGAAAAAGAGTTAAGTCAGTGCTTGGATACACGATCAGTCGAGGCTATCCTTGATAAAATAACGCACAGCGAAGACGCAGGGATGAAAGCATGCGCCCTGCCAAAAATCCAAGCGGAAAGAACTGGCACATCTTTCAGCAGTACTTTGGAACAGAGGATACAGTGTGTGAAAGCAGCCAGTGAGTCATGGATGCAGTCGTCTGGCAACACTGAATTAAAATCCAAAAAACAGAACAAGCGTCAAGTAAAAATGTCCTACCATTTAGACAGCAGTTGCAGTGGACAAACCTGTGACAATAATACACGCTACGCCAGCCTCGAAGACGCTAGGAAGACCTTTGAGAGATACGGATTGGACGAGACAACTCTTAATTCTTCCATTCAGGTTCGCCGTCCCGAAATGCGAGGAAACACGTTCTCACAATACGCCGATTTCAAGTCCTACCTTTCAAAGCTGTATTCAGTGTTAATTGCGCCTGTGGAAAAGCACTTGACTGGAACTAAGCTTGTCTTTGTGCTTGGCGGTCCATTGTTCAAATTTCCTCTCTCAGCTTTCATGAATTCCGAGGAAGTGCATCTTTGTGAAAGATACAGTATTCAAATCACTCCAGCATTACACACTCTTAATACAAGCCTTAAATCGCCATTACTAAATCCCGGTCCAGCATTGTTTGTCGGTGACCCTCGTGTTGGCAGTGTCCGCTTTAGTGGCAAAATTGTAACACCAAACCCCCTCTCTAATGCCGCGACCGAAGCTGAAGAATGTGCTAGTTATTTTTTATCAAAACCGTTGCTGGCTGAGCAAGCTACGAAAGGTAACGTTTTGAGAAACATGAAAGATGCGAGTATCATCCATATTGCCGCTCATGGTGACATGGACTACGCCGACATTTTGCTGGCACCTAATATTGGCGCATCAAATCCTGCCGAAGAGGAAGACTACCTTTTGAGAGCAAAAGATGTCACCAAATGTACCCTAGTAGCTCGCGTGGTTGTTTTGAGTTGCTGTCACAGCGGGCGTGGACCAATAACGCCTGAGCGAGTGAATGGTATTGCACGATCTTTCTTGGGTGCAGGCGCTCGTTCGGTTTTGGTGACGCTTTGGAGAATCTCAGACGAAAAAACCGTGGAGATCATGAAACTATTCTACGAGAGCGTTTGTAAAGGTTACTCGGTGTGCGTCGCTCTGCAACACGTGTTAAAATCGGTTAAGGATGGACAATCGATTGCTGATTGGGCGCCGTTTGAGATTTTTGGCGAAGACGTTGCTTTTTCCAAGAATGATATCGAAGAGTAATATATGGTTGTTGTTAGAATAATAGTTGAAGGAAGAAGCAATGGTGCTTGTTCAAAATATTTCGCTGTTCATTGCATGTATAGGGAAGACTCGCCTCGGTTTTGAACTCGTAAAACATGAATTGAGTATCAAATACGGTTCTCAAATCTCAATCAAGCTTATGGTTTCTTTTAAATGCTAACATTAATATTGCTTTTTTACTGTCATTGAGGTTGCTGTGATAGATCGTGAGGTCCCTAATTTAAATGAACGAACGAACGAATGAATGAACGAACGAACGAACGAATGAATGAACGAACGAATGAATGAATGAATAACTTTATTTAAGTGTCAATGTTCTCTATTACAGCTAATTATGGACACTTCTGAATTCCAAGAAGTTTCACAATTACGTTGGTGATTAACATTAATCATTACTTATCTTTTTTCTTGAATATGTAAGTGAGAAGCAAGTGAAACAAGTGGCAACGTTCGCCAAACAATCGAGGTGGAGGACGTTTTGTAAAGCTGTACTGATGAATCGAGAAGATTGTAATATTGATTATTTGTTTTGTGCTTTTGTCTAATCCAATTGATAGCCAAGTTGATTTTTTTATTAATTTAGCAAAATCCAAAGAACTGAACGAAGTTGCACGAATAAAATATTGAATTAATTTCATTGTCATTGAATGATTATTAATCTGACATCTAGATTGTCCTAAGATTGTTTTTAGTTATGGAACCTTAATATCTAAATAGTTTCAGTTTCGACACTGTAAACTCATTTGACATATATACAAGCTAGAAATAACGTTAATTAAAATCAATCTTTAAAACTTGTGTTAAATTGGGTAACTCGATATTACTGAACTTTATAATATTGCTGTTAAGGATTTTTTGAAAATTATAAAATAGGTCGGATAGACGGTGTTATTCGAGCCTTGCGGCAGAATCGTTTGTTTTGTTAGAAGTTGCCGAGTTTGAAACGGCCAAAATGCGGCCAAAATGTCTAGTTTAGTTTATTCATGTTTTGACACTGGTAGCACTATTTTGAAATAACCTTTAAAAACTCATTAATAATTCATGAGGAAACACAAAGGAAATCAGTACCATGACGGAGGTTTTATATGTGATAAAATTTCATCCTAATTTACTAATTTAATTTATTAAATTTCATCCTAATTACATAAACTTTAGCTTTGATTTTCTCGGCTTAGAAAACATCGATTTTCAAAATTACTACGCCAATGAACTTATCAAATGGGTCGTTTTTCAAGCCGTTTAATAAACTCGCAGCACGTGTTTTATCAGATCTAAAACACTCGGGCTATGCCCTCGTGTTTTCAATCTGATAAAACACTGCTGCTCGTTTATTAAACAGTACTAAAAATGTATGTGTGTTACCGCCTGGAAAAATAAATGATAGCAGAATAGAAATCCATATCTCGTGAAATATCTATATAATAATATAGCAAAGCGAAAAGGTGGTGAACTGCCAAGATTTTTAGGAACGAAATACTGACGTTTCGAACGGAGCGTCTTCATAAGAGTTAGACGAGATGAAATAAAATAAATAGGGCTTCTTTGCTGGTCCTTCATTTATTAAAACGTTTCAGCATATTAAGTCTTCGTCAGTTAAAAAGTAAAATTATAAAATGTCTTATCGAAGTGTTCACTTATATAGATATAGCAAAATTTACATAATAAAAACTAGAATAATTAACTTTCTAGAAGGGGAAATAGTTTATTCCCAGTGGCAACTAAAATTCTTTATTATAATAATTTATTCGGTTTTTTAATCTAAGTTCATTTCTCTTGTTGATACCATGCGGTTGTAAGGTAAACAGCTGCGCTGTCCAATAAGCATGTACATATATATCGGAAAGGGGAATGGCGGTTGTGCTGAAAGTAGCTCTAATCGTTCTCATACTTATCGCAAATTTTCAAGTTAAGAAACGTGCTTTCCTGAGCTCCGACAGCGTTGGGTTATCTATTACTGGTGATCAAGTGTCTCTTGATAGAGACTCACATTTTGTCATGTTTATGGCACTGAACAAGAGGTGGGAAGTTTACCTTTCGCGTGTGCTCGTCCAAGCGAAGTCTGATAAATTTATTGATTCTAATGTGTGGAGACGTCGAATCCTGCCCTGGATCAACGGTTCAACGTTTATCGTGCCCAGCTTGTTCAAACAAAATACGAAACAATCAGTCAAGGATGCAATGTTCATCGTGTCAAATGGTTTTCCACCCGAAGTGCTTCGGTGAAGAAGCAGAAATCGCCAGAGCAGACAAGGACTGAAATCGTAAGGAAGAAATCGCCAGAGCAGATAAGGACTGTAAGAAATTATGCAAAGTATGTGTCAAAGTTTTGCGAGGACCTTTTCAACGCCATTTTCAATTCCCTAGATACATCTTGTTTTTCGGTTAATGAACTATGGACACGGTTCAAATCACTCTTTATTGAAATAGCTGATAAGCATGCACCGCTAATTTCAAAAAAAATAAGAGGAAATCACTCATGTGCATGGATAACAAGTGATATCAAGAAAGAAATTCGACAGCGTGATTATGAACTTAAAAAAGCAAGGAAATCAAATTCTGAGGAAGACTGGATATAGAGTATTACAAACAAAATCCGCTCATCGAAGGAAAAATACCACAGGAATCTTATTGAGGAAAATAGTGATAACCCTCGTTTATTTTGGAAAACAATGAAAACTACTATTATTATTATTATTATATTCTATAATTATACAGGTTAAACTTGTTCAGCGATTGATCAATCAAATTGCTGGTATCCTACTAATGTGACCACTAATGTAATGGTAGACGGGAAAATGTGTAAAGATAGACAACTAATTGCTGATGCGTTCAGTAAGCATTTTGCTGAAACTGTATCACGGCTACGTCAAGATGTCGGAAATGTGTGTGACAACGTAAGAGATTTCATGATGAATTGTTCTGTTAGCCCAATTATACGGCTACCAAATATTAATTTGGTACCCTCGTCTTTTAAATTTGAGGAATTGACAGAGCAGTTTATTTTAAATCATTTACGAAAAATTAAGGTTAACAAGGCTGCTGGGCTAGACAATATACTACCGCGACTTTTGAAAGACTCTGCCCATGTTATTGCTACGCCACTCACAAAGATTATCGACATGTCACTCGACCAAGGTGTAGTACAGTACCTGATGACTTAAAATTGCTAAGGTAATACCTATTTTTAAGAAAGGCAAACCTGAAAATTTGAACAACTTCAGACCTATCTCAGTTCTACCTACAGTCTCAAAACTCTTAGAGAGAACAGTTAAAGAACAGCTGTATAAATACCTAACCATGTACCATCTTTTGAATCCATACCAGTGTGGGTTCCGTAAATTTCACTCAACTGAAACTGCAGCTATTTCTCTCACAGATTCTATTCGACGAAACATCGACCAAAAGATGCTTACTGGAGCAGTATTTGTAGACCTCCAGAACGGCTTTTGATACTGTTGACCATTCTCTTTTATTGGCCAAGTTGAAGCGTTATGGTGTTGTCGAAACTGAGCTAGAATGGTTTTGTGATTATTTCAAGAATCGAGCGCAAATATAGTCAACTTTCAAAATGTGCTATCGCCAATAATATTACATTGGGAGTACCTCAAGGCTCCATCTTGGGCCCCATTATTATTTATTTTATTTATCAACGATCTTTCAGCAGTTGCTCGACGATAAAGTTAAATGTTTGGATTATTGAGAATAAACTGTTCCTTAACAAAGAAAAGACTGAAACTGTGTTATTTGGAACTAGTGCGAATCTGTCAAATGTGGCAAATTATCAACTTTCAATTGACGAATTTTTATTAAAACAAGTAACTGAATATATATATCTTGGTGTTATCTTAAATGCAAATTTGTCGTGGAATGCCCATATTGAAAGTATTGCCGTTAAAGTGGGAAAACGAATTGGAATGCTAAGGCGGTTACGGGGCAACATAACCATGAATGCTGCGGAGACTGTTTATAAATCGTTTATTCGCCCTTTGATGGAGTACGGTGACAGTGTCTGGGCTTGTTGCGGTGAACAAAATAAAGACAGGCTTGAGAAATTACAAAGACGTGCTGCCAGAACGATCACCAGATTTGCAAGAAGTGATGAGGCCATGAATAGTCTTCGCTGGGATACTTTAAAGACAAGAAGGGATCTCCACATTTTTTAATTAGTTAACAAATGTATTTTAGGGAAATCTCCACAATTTTTTAACAATTATTTTACTTTTAATCGTGACTTTTTATCTCGCTCAACAAGACAATCAAACAAACTTCGCGTGCCGAAAGTGAGAACGGAATGCGCAAAGAACTCATTATTATTATTATGGTAATGTATTGTTATAGGGTCGTAAGGGAGAGTACAATATCTCACTGTAATTACGTACCCTATTTAAATAAAGTGTTTATCTTATCTTACCTTATTTCGACAGGCAAATCATTCCAATCGTTTATACAACAGTTCAGAGATCTTAAATAGATTTTATAATTCTTAGATTGTTCTTCTGGTGTGTATCATAATTGTGATTAGTATCAACCAACTAGTGGTCTATTACAAATTCGGCATTCTGATTGGCTGAGCTACTCACTGTCTATTGGTGATAGACCACTAGTAGCGTTATCCAATCACAAAGCTTCTTGTGCTGGAATATTCCTATCCTGACCAATCAGAAGCCACGACATATTTGTATCATAATTGTGAATATCCAACCCTCGAGTAAAAGAATTACTAATTTCCGAATCACCATTCACCATCTTATAGATAAAAATACATCGATTTAGTTGTCTCCAAAGTGATAAATCTATCCACTTTAGATGGTCCAGTGCTTCACTTGATGAAGAGTGTGGCGCTCTGTCGAGGATGCGTTTAGATGCCTAATTGTTCTGGAGAATCACCCCAAACGATACTGGCATATATGAGGATCGGTATAACCATAATTGTAACGTAAAGTTTCCTGTACATGGTATGGATAGTTTCGATAGTTTAGCATATAGGGAACATCATATTGCTGATATCGAAGGTTATTTTAAGGGAATCATAAGTGACATAATATAATAAATTGTATAGATGATGAAATGATCGCTTGGTGGAAACTAAACAAATTTTAAGTAGCGACGAGAATGGAGTTCATATTATTATTAAACCGATTTTTAATGGATCTTTTGAAACGTAATATAATGCTAATAAACTAATAGTTTACAAGCCAGATAAAGGTTATAATTTTGTGATCATGTAAATGTTATTTATTAGGATTTGAGTAAAGTTTTGCTTTCATCAAAACCGACAATCGTTCTTTTATAAGTACAGTATTGTTCCTAAACCCTACGGATTGCTTCAGTTTACAATCGTTTGCGAATGAATATCCTTAGCTGATTTACCATCATGATATAGATTGCACATTAAAGGCATAATAAAACAATTATTGGATTCGGTTTTCTCGGTATCACGAATGCACTAAATGTATATGCAATTATTTGTAATGGTCTCTTCCACTCTACAATCGTTTATAATAAGAAAAAACTGACAAACTGTTGGCCGAATAATAATAGTCTATATCGCTATTTTATTATCCTTCCTAAGTTTTGCCGCATACGTATAAAAAGTCGGCATTTCAAAAATCTCATTAATAACCTTAACGAGATCCAAATGATGATTTAACGACAACGTAAACGACTGTTTGTAACTGAACATATATTATTATTTTCAACGAAGTCGAACCGAACTCGAGTCATTATTACTAACTAGCGTTTTAATAAAGAAAGGTTACAAGTAGAAGTAAAGTACATGTAGAAGTATAAAGGAAAGATGACAACATAGTAAACGAATGTTTGTGACTGAACATATATTGTTATTTTCAACGAAGTCGAACCGAACTTGAGTCATTATTACTAACTAGCGTCTTAATAAAGAAAGGTTACTCCAAGTAGAAGTAAAGGCAACTAAAGATGACAACGGCGGGAACGAATCCAGCTTTTTATTGGTATGATTTGAACACTTCATTGGCAACAACATACATTTGCTTACTGTTCTTGGTTCTTTTCCTTTCTTTGGTTGGAAATACACTCTTCTGTGTCACAGTTTACAGCAGTAAAGACATGAAAGATACAACGAACAAGTATTTATGTAACATAGCATGTTGTCACATTATTGCGTCTTTTTTCGCGGTGTTTACAGTTGATAACATTCTGGAAGACTGGAAAACTGGACCGTTCATTTGTAAAACATCGTACTTTATAATTCATGCGAACAATGGTATGGTATCATTCACATTACTGATATTACATCTTGAGGAGTACATAAAAATAAATCACTCTAAATTTTATCAAGATTGGAAAATTTCAAAGCGATGGGAAAATATCATTGCATTCATGTGGATTATAGTATCTTTATGGAACATTCCAAAGTTATTGTTCTA
This sequence comes from Chrysogorgia sp. JL179-B06, assembly GCA_035772405.1. Lineage (NCBI taxonomy): Eukaryota > Metazoa > Cnidaria > Anthozoa > Scleralcyonacea > Chrysogorgiidae > Chrysogorgia > Chrysogorgia sp. JL179-B06. Next base: position 2,978,748 of record JAYKKM010000144.1, read on the forward strand.
CGAAATTCAAACATTTGAAAGCATCAACAGTCATGGATACCTGCAGTCAAATAAAATAACGCAATCATGCATTTTTAATTGGAATATCAAATCAGAACGGAAATTTCAAAATTGGTGCATAATTATAATGCATTTAACGACCTTCATTATCATTGCTGGACTTAATATCACAATGCGTCGAAAACTTTATCAATTTTCACTCAATGTGCCAAATTCAGGTGGACATTTAATCCTTCTAGAGAAAAGAAAGAAATTAATGAAACTATTTTCTGTTCTTTTCATCTTACACTTTTTGTTAGGATCACCTCAAGTCATTATTCATTCTATTTTGCATCTTGATGTTTTCATCGGAGTTTCTCAAAATGTTTTGATTATTTTTCAGTTTTTATATTTCACTCGATATGCTTTATATATGTTTGTTTACATGAACCTTTATAAACCTTGCTCAAAGAACGTGAAAGAAATAATAGGTCAAATATTCAATATCCAACAAGAGAACTAAAGACAGAAGTACACTACCAGTCCTAATGACTCTATTGATGGACGACGTTTCGGACGATCAGAAGGACACATCGTTCGTCGTCCATGAATATACGTAAGTACTCTTACTTAAAGGACATTGGCAACAAAAATTAAGTTTGTCTACTGTGAAAGAACTCGTAAAATGATAGAGTAACACCTTTACAACTTTTCCGAATTTTACTTCGTTTTTCAAATATTTCAGTTTGTTTGATATGTAAATGAGATGGTCTCTGACGTCAGGAGCAGCGTAGAGAATTTTCACTCATTAAAATATTAGATCCATCTTCAAGTTTGTTTTACAACTTTTCCGTATTTTACTACGAGAAAAGGACCTTGGTTAGAGAAAAGGACCTTGGTTAGAGAAAAGGACCTTGGGTAGAGAAAAGAATCTTGGTTAGAGAAAAGGGCCTTCGTTAGAGAAAAGGGCCTTCGTTAGAGAGAACGACCTTGGTTAGAGAAAAGGACCTTGGTTAGAGAAAAGAACCTTGGTTAGAGAAAAGGACCTTCGTTATAGAAAAGGACCTTGGGTAGAGAAAAGAACCTTGGTTAGAGAAAAGAACCTTGGTTAGAGAAAAGGACCTTGGGTAGAGAAAAGAACCTTGGTTATAGAAAAGGACCTTGATTAGAGAAAAGGGCCTTCGTTAGAGAAAAGGACCTTGGGTAGAGAAAAGGACCTTGGGTAGAGAAAAGGACCTTGGGTAGACAAAAGAACCTTGGTTAGAGAAAAGGACCTTGGTTAGAGAAAAGGGCCTTCGTTAGAGAAAAGGGCCTTCGTTAGAGAGAAGGACCTTGGTTAGAGAAAAGAACCTTGCTTAGAGAAAAGAACCTTGCTTAGAGAAAAGAACCTTTGTTAGAGAAAAGGACCTTCGTTATAGAAAAGGACCTTGGGTAGAGAAAAGGACCTTGGTTATAGAAAAGGATCTTGGTTAGAGAAAAGGACCTTGGTTAGAGAAAAGGACCTTCGTTAGAGAAAAGGACCTTGGTTAGAGAAAAGAACCTTGGTTAGAGAAAAGGGCCTTGGTTAGAGAAAAGGACCTTCGTTAGAGAAAAGGGCCTTCGTTAGAGAGAAGGACCTTGGTTACAGAAAAGAACCTTGGTTACAGAAAAGAACCTTGGTTAGAGAAAAGAACCTTGGTTAGAGAAAAGGACCTTTGTTAGAGAGAAGGGTTGCTCTAAACTGAAAGGCACTTAAATATTTATGATCCTTGTCTATTTTACTTCATTACAGTGATATAAAAATGCCAAAAATTCATCAAATGAATGAAAAATTACATTATATAAGAAATATTGACGTGAATAAGCCTTCTTGAATAAAACGTCTTAAGATAGCAGAATTAAAGAAAGCTTAAAATTAAAGAAAGTTCAGAATTAAAAATAAAATATGGTGTATAACCCATAAAGTTACCAGCAATAAATTACATTTTACGATGAGTTGGCAGATGGCCAGGTAATCCGTATTTTATGAGTTTCTATTGTTATTTCACGAGAAACGAGACGAATGCTTCCCTGTATTATCTGCTAAACCATCGAATAAGATATTATATAACTCTTGCTGCAAACTCAACGCCAATCGGATAATGGAAGATTTTACATTTATCACATATACGTCCTAATTAAATATTTTCGTCACGATTTCAGCGATATCAAAATTTATCCAGACCGAGGTCAATGTTATATGCCGAAGCCTGAGGCGGATAACATTGACAGAGGTCTGGATAATTCTTGATATCATATATGAGCCGAATTCAATAATTGTTTTATTATGCAATTATAAATGTAGAAGCCTTTAGGGAGTTTAGGAAGTAAGCCACACAAAGACAATTACGTCACCTACAGACAATTTTTGATATTTTCTAGGTGGGAAGACATCAATAATTGTCTGTAGGTTTTAGCAAATCACAATCGAGATTGTATGAGTATTGTATAATAATAATATTATTGCCCATCAAATAATCTTCAAAAAGACCATATTAGATACAAATACATGCATGTACATTTAATAGAACTAACGTTTCATCACTTCAGAAACATTAGTTCTTTAAATCTTAGTTAACTTAACTCTGATTGTGTTTCCATAAAACAATGTATTGAGACTCGGTAATTCCAAATCTGTTTTCAGAATTAAAATCCGTTAAATATTGAATCAAAATCTACGATTAAATTTGTGATCAACAATTATATACGTGGGAGGTCTGGGGACGATCTTGGTTGTCGCAAGCACTCGTCTTCTAGACGATCTTTTTTAGTATCCGCGTATCATATGCCTGTATATGATGATCCTAACCCCCTACCTAATGGGTTTTCTAACTCCCCGCCTAATGGTTCTCTAATACTAACTTTAATATTAATATTAACTAGTAATTATTGTCATAAAGAAGTGCTGCCTGAAAAGAAAAACTAGGCCAATTCTGGAAAATGAGATGTTTATTTTGAGTTACAATTAATTAGTTTTAATAGGCATGTCTCAATGGACAAACTGTTTGATTTTGACTGATATTCTGGCAAACGAACAACAGATGGTAAATGGTTGAGGGATAAAAATCCCTCGTGTGGGGTGTCATCGTTCTCAAAAGCATTGAGATACATAGTGTCTCCTTGAGTTAAAAGGCTGTCTATTGTTGCCGTATTCCACTCGAACACTGGAATGGTCTGTGCTTTTAAAAGCGCTGATAAACACATTGCTTTCCTCGAGACTGGCTACTAAAACTTTCATGGCCTTGATGAATACTTCCCCAACAACTAGAGACATGATGGAACATAAATGAGAAACTGATTATCGGTATATACCATATACGTCTCTTAGCTCCTCCCAAAGACCACGACCACGTGTAGTGAAAATGCCATCGTGTTTCGTGGTTCCCCCCGTGACCCCCCGGAATTGCGAACAAAAATCCAAGTTTTTAAAAATCGAGATTCACGTCGCCTCTACATAGTTCGCGGAAACACTCGCCACAAGCGAAATAATTCCACAATGACATCATTTTTTTCAGTTGTCGACCAATGAAAACGGTAAAAAATGATGTCATCGGCGAAATGTTTCTCTAATTATATTCTACATTTTTGCATATTTTAACATATTTTATACATTTTACATCTATATGACAATGTTATTTTCTTATCCTTTGTCTCTGATGATTTGTACGACGATTAATTTTTTGTAAACTTTTATATTTTATGTAAAGTTTTATATCAGTAGTGAGTGGCCTCATTTGATTTCTTTCATCTATCGGTTAAATATTGACCGAGATAACGTTCAAAATCTACGACGAAAGGCGTGCGAAGGAGGGGTCTTGGTACCATTCTGACTGCAGAACATATTATGTTATGTTCTTATATGTTATTATATTTATTCTTTAAAATAATTAGTATAAAATTGTTGTCTGATAGAACAGGCGGACGATGGGTTATTGCGTATACGTATTTCTAGTATATCTAGGTGTGTCACAGCATTTGTGCATCGAGATACTACAGGTTTTATATACCTTTCTATCTATCTTCCGATACGGCTACCCCTCTGTAACAGGATTAATAATATACAGGAAAAATTCGAGTGCAGTTAATCCCAAACAATAATGTCAAAATCACATCACAGTGCAAAAATCTGTTATCACAGTGCAAAAATATGTTATCACAGTGCAAAACTCTGTTATCACAGTGCACAAATCTGTTATCACAGTGCAAAAATCTGTTATCACAGTGCAAAAATCTGTTATCACAGTGCAAAAATCTGTTATCACAATGCCAAAATATGTTATCACAGTGCAAAAATCTGTTATCACAATGCAAAAATCTGTTATCACAGTGCAAAAATCTGTTATCACAATGCAAAAATCTGTTATCACAGTGCAAAAATCTGTTATCACAGTGCAAAAATCTGTTATCACAGTGCAAAAATCTGTTATCACAATGCCAAAATATGTTATCACAGTGCAAAAATCTGTTATCACAATGCCAAAATATGTTATCACAGTGCAAAAATCTGTTATCACAATGCAAAAATCTGTTATCACAGTGCAAAAATCTGTTATCACAGTGCAAAAATCTGTTATCACAGTGCAAAAATCTGTTATCACAGTGCAAAAATCTGTTATCACAGTGCAAAAATCTGTTATCACAGTGCAAAAATCTGTTATCATAGTGCAAATATCTGTTATCACAGTGCAAAAATCTGTTATCACAGTGCAAAAATCTGTTATCACAGTGCAAAAACATATCGAGATAGAGAAAGACTGTGTGTACTGAACTTGTCAAGTGAAAACTTATCATTTTGTGCTGTACAGACAAGCAATTAAATTTAAATTTAAATTAAAATTAATTTAAATTAATAGTGTCTCAAACATTTTCCTGTATATTATTAATAAGTAATAGTATGATTTCTCGTGCAATTTGAAAAATAACACACACTTGTGAGTTTTTCAAAGACAGCACTCGTCCTTCTGACTCTATTTTGAGATCTTTGAAAAACTAACTTGTGCGTGTTTTTTCCAAATTGCACTCGAAATCATACTATTACCTATACTACCAACCGGGTGATAAGCAGAGAAAAAAAAGTAAATATAAATAATATATAAAAAATAAAGATAAATAAATAAAATACAGACATGAAGAACTAAAGTACAGGACAATAAGAAAGGGAGATTATACGCGGTTACGAAATTGTTTGTTCGACGGTACTGTAATTGAGGAGGCCAAAGGTAGATATGCGTAGTCGTGGGAGTGATTTGATTTGTGTAAAACAGGACGAGCCCATTGCAAATCTTATAAAGTACGCTGTCAGCCGGACATCAGCTCTTCTGAGTTGAACGGAGCGTAGCTTCATCGGAGCGGACCTGAAGATCGCGTCCAGCGTGAAACTCCGAGCACCAAACAAACTTTTAAGCGACATTTTCCTATATTAAGCTCTACCTCATATGGTATCGAGCACTCTAGACAGTTTTTTATAAAATAACATGTGCACAACATGCGCTCTGATTGGTCAATACCCGTGCAGGATAAGAGTATCCAAACACAGGAATTTTGAGGTCTTATACACACAAAAAGCAAATCATGCCGGCCCATCATCGTTTTTAAACATTTATTAACACTCTATATGCACAATATAAACTATAAAGAAAATATAGCAATCTTCCCTGTTAATTTTCACAAGATTTTACAAAAATAATCCGAAAATATAAAGGGAATTATAAATATTTAAAGTGGACAAAGCAACGCTAAAGCGAACGAGAATTTCCGTATAATTTCCGTATAAGGGCGAAGTTTACCTCATTGAAATTTTCAATAAAACCCAAAAAGACAACACTTTTATAGATATAGTCCACCACAAGAGAACATGAAAAAGGTGTAAAATGTTGATTTTACCTCTCGTCGGGCAGGATATTCACAAAGAAACCATTCATTTTGTTCTTGTAGCCAACCGAAAAATCACATAACGACACTTCGAAAGTGAGTGAAAACCACAAAAAAGATTCTGTGTTGTAGAATATGAAGGCTAGGCAAACTCACAACATCACTTTACATCTGCAGCAATCCAACATAAAGTTAAACGGCATATTTTCGTGATTAAATCGATCATGGAAATATCTTTTCATCTTTCTAAGCATGTTTTCCTGATGTTTTTACCACTTCAAACTTATTTTCGGCTGATTTCTGTCGTCAGCATCATAATAGAAAACCATAGATCATGATTGGCCGATTAGCTTAAAAGAACGTGAAAGAACTCCCCTGATTAATAGTTGATGGTTTTGGGGAGAATTGCAATGTTAATCCAATTATATAATTAATAGCTTTTAGTGATATTTCTCTGTGGTTATTTTATAAAAGAAATATCTAATGGTTTCCGTGTTTGGATAACGTGATCCAAACACTTGGGATGTTGCTCGACTTTCAAAAAGCTAAAAAACACTCGCCTATCGGTTTTTTATTACGCTTTTCTCAAGTCTCGCAACATCTCGCGTGTTTGGATCACATCAACCAAACACTTAAACCATGAGGTATTTCTTAAATCTTATATATATATATATATATAACTGGTCCCGGTTTGGTCTTAAAATGTATGTATTCCAACACTCGAAATTTTCCTTCACCATAAATCCTTTCAACATGTAGTTTGATCGAGTGAAATGCCAAATATTACCTATAATATACCCAGAATCTTATCCCGGCATTACCACCATATATACAGAACTCGTGACTAGGCTCTCGGCAACGGCTTCCGTAGCTCAGTGGTCAGAGCGCTGCACTAGCAATCGCAGGGTCGCGGGTTCAATTCCTACCGGAAGGCCGCTAAGTTGCATTTTTCGCAACTGGTCCCGGTTTGGTCTTAAAATGTATGTATTCCAACACTCGAAATTTTCCTTCACCATAAATCCTTTCTATATATATATATATATATATATATATATATATATATACATTTATATATATATACATATATATATATATATATATATATATATATATATATATATATATATATATATATATATATATATATATATATTTATATATATATATATATATATATATATATATTTATATATATATATATATATATATATATATATATATATATATATATATATATATATATATATATATATATATATATATATATATATATATTAAAGCGCTTGTTTTAAGATCTATTACCCATGAAACAGATTTGTTAACATGTAGTCCTGTCTTTATTCTCCGACTCCACAATTATTATATATATATATATATATATATATATATATATATTATATATATATATATCGGCTATCGATTGACCCGGCGGGAATCGTAATCTTAGCATAAATATCAAAGCCCAACATAATATTTTGACAAAAACCATTATATTGAGTAAAACACGTCGAGTGAAATCATAATATAATTATTTATTAAAGTTCTAACGTTGTTAACACAACATCTTCAGAGAATAATAATTAAATAAGTGCAAAAAGCCTAAATATATAGTTACAAAGTTGTCATAAATTATGAATTATTAACAAACAGAGAGGAAACTAAAAATACATATTACAGGATGAGACGACACTAGTATACAATGACAAAGAAGGAATTAGCTTACAAAAGAAAAAGTGGTGCGGTACCAATATTTGCGTTTAAAGGTAGTTTGAGATCGCGAATAAGAAGAGTTTCGCGCAAAAGATGTTCTGATTCGAAAGTACAACTAGAAATAATCTTAAAATCACTAAAAGAGACAGGGTGACCAGTGTCACGGTGATGAGAGAGGATACTTGTAAGAGGATCGGGGGTTACTATACTTCTTCCCAGTAAGAGGTGAGATTCCCATGTGGTTAGACACTCCAAGATGTATAAGAAGCTCCGCAGCTTCCGCACGTACAATTATATACAACATGTGATCTAAGACGTAAGGGAATTTTATCTTTAAAAGAAAAGAAGTGAAAAAGTCTAAATGAAGGACGAGCGATAAATCTAATGTCAATTTGAGGATAGGCAGATGAGAGAGGTTTTCGGAGTTGGGTTCGGATTTGAACGAAGTGCAGTTGTCCGGTAAACGATAGAGAGATATAAACAGTGCGTTTAGGAACTGTGGGTGGTTTAGGTGATTTTGAGAAAACATTGTCGAGAAAAGCAGTAACACAGCTGTCGAGAAATTTCTCTGGATAACCATTATTAATAAGGATGCGTTTTAGTTTTTCCAGTTCAACATTAAATATAGCATACGTAGAACAAATGTTGAAGCAACGGTTAAGTAAGGAAAAGATTAGACCTCTTTTGTAAGATAACGGAATAAAAGAATCAAAAGACGTCAAAAGACCAGTAAAAGTAGGTTTACGGTAAACATTTGTAGAAAAGCAACCACCGGAACGATTGACGCTTATGTCTAGTAAAGACAAGGATTTGTTTACCTCCAATTCATGAGTAAATTTTATTTTTGCATGCTTAGAGTTAAAGTAATTAAGAAATGGTAGAACGTGATCGGAAGAACGAAATAAGATAAAACAGTCGTCAACATAACGACGATAAAACAAAGGTTTGAACTCAGGTGGACATTCATCTATCCAAGTGCGTTCATGATAGGCGAGAAATATATTGGCAAAGAGAGGTCCCAGGGGAGAACCCATGGCAACGCCATCTACCTGTTGATATACTTCGCCGTTGAACAAGAAATGACAATTTTTCACTGTATGATACAGTATATATATATATATATATATATATATATATATATATGTGTGTGTGTGTGTGTGTAAATAGGTTTAGATTTTATTAATAAAATTCTTACCATCATGTTTTAGTTATACATTGCTCTACAATGTTTGTATTGAGCACTGTCCACCTTATAAAAATTTCGAGATCACACCAGAACGGTGATTGTTTTCATTGCAATTTAGAGTTCTACCAAACTGTATTTTCTATTTAAAATGTTTTCTATTTTGTTATAAAATAACGTAGGAAATAACGAAAAAAGGCAGTCTTCCATTATTAATGTGATCAAAATATAAATTGTCCTTACTTTTCAAGATGGCGCATGAGATGGCATGAAATTTTCTAGGTATATTCATGAAGTTATGAAATACTTTCGCAAATTTTATAAACAATTTTAGTAGAAATAATGCTTATATGTCTCGTTTTGGAAATAAAGTTGAAGAAATAGCCATCATAAGTTAGTTTAAAACAATATACACGACGTTGAAATAGCAAGCGAATTATCTAATTATTCAATGGAAACACAGTCTTTAGCCAATCAGAGCGCACATGTTATTCAGTTATAAGTGTATAACTTTAAAGATTTAACTTTTTATCTTCTGAAAATAAACTGAAAATATCTATATAAGGTATATAATATATAATATATAATATATTTATCATTTATAGACCCGGAGCGAGGGGAATTCGACGAAATATTACCCCGAGGGATATATCATCCTGAGGGGTAATATTTCGACGAATTCCCCGAGCGGGGGTCTATAAATGATATATTATACCGAAACAATCTCGAATGCTGTCTTGAAACGTCTAGAAACGTCTTGTTGTTCCTCCATTGTTTACAGGCTCATCTTGGTTTACGCGCGAGTACTGGGTACGAGCGGGGCATTCGAACTCGAATTACCCGCTGATGACGTCATCAGCGGGGAATTCGAGGTTAAAGCGGGAAATTCGAGTTTAAATTGACTGGTCACGTGGTACAAATCTAGCTCTTTGATTGGATAATTTATAGTTGAGGTATAATATTAATATATATATATTATAATATATTATATAATATATAAGGTATATATTATATATATATATCTATATAAAATAAACTGGATATAATATGAAAAAGAGAAATAAGAGATCTTCAATATATCAAAACATGTGTCCTTCTTCAGGTTAGATGAGGACACATCGTCTGAAACGTCATCTATTAATATACGTAAGTACTCTTACTTAAAGGGGTAGTAAGACCGAAAACCGTCTATCCAATTTTTATTTTATCTATTAGTACTATGTATAAAACATTAACTATACACAGTGCAGTGTACCATTTTTAGTAGCATACATCTGGAACGTTTCAGCACAATCTAGCCGCTATCGCCAAAGATATTCCTCATTTTTAGAATTTGAGTGGAGTAGATGACGTCATCAGGTATCTCATTTACAGCTTTTAAAAACTGAAATATCTCTGGAACAAGATAAGACATTGACAAAGTAAGATCGCTATTCTTGCTTATTTCGAATGCACTTCTAGATAAAGCCCAAATTGGGATAAATGATTTTTTCAACACATTGAAGTTCTCTTATTTCTCCTTTTCATATTATATCCAATTATTTTGAAAACTTAGCAGCTTTCCCTCATGCTTTCATATTTATTCTCTGATTATCTGTATATCAACTAACTTTACTAACACATGATGCATTACGATAAATAGTGGGCTAATTATACATTGCTCCCATGTAGAAACCATGTGAGGGATTATCATGACCATGAAGACTTAAGATTTTTTATAAATTCGGAAAATACAGTTTAAAAAAGTACAACTCTTGTGGTAGCGGAACCTAGACCAACTGCATACCGAAAAATCGATATAATGATTTCATGATGGCATGATTTTGCATATTTTCTACAGAATTTCCAGCACTGCCGGCCAAACAAGTTGTTTTTTTATCGAATGTCTCACTGTCTTTAAGTCCCTATTTGGAGAAGTTCGAGCTATGAAAAAATATCTACAGCGGGCAGGTGCAGTATAGTATGCAGTGAGAACAATTAGAGGAAGAGTTTTGAAAACACTATTAAAACATACTTCATTATACTAATCATTTCTATTGTCGGCATATTCCGACTCTTTTTCAATAACTCTTCCAAGAAGACCCCTGTTGATATTTCCTTTCTTGCTAAAATAGATATAATTTATAACTTGTTGGGACATAACCGTCAACATTTTATACGCATTCAGAGACTTCTCAACCTCAAGTTATCTAATTGATACAAATATTTGTAATTGAAATACGATGATATCAGGAGTTGTTGTAATCAGCGGTTTACAATTTAGACGCTTTCTCTGCACTATTATATTTTCCCATGAATTTTTAATAACACAGTTGTTCTTGCAAGAATAGCTAATTTATTCGACTTCTTACGAAGTCGTCAAACGCTCATGCAATGCGTTGGTTTCGTAAAAACATACTTAAATGTCCAGTTCGGGTTTTTGCCGACTACAAGAATCATGAGCTTACTAAATTTAGAAAATTGTCGGTTTGTATATATACTTATACGTGTAAAAATATAAACGCCGTTTCTTTTAGCTAGCCTCCTCCGCAGGCAACTCTCTTCTTTTTCCTGAGTGAAATAGCTTTCGCTGCAAGCCAGAGAAATGCGCCAGGGGAGGGTAATCAATCCCTTCACAATCCCTATACTTCCCTCCATTCCCAGCCAAAACATGCTCACACAGCCAGTTGCCTGCGGAGGAGGCTATACTTCATTTGACACGTTAGATAGACGTGTTAAGAGAGACTCTTTGTATTTCTTGACATTTGTGCAAAAACTTGCTCGAGTGACAATGCGCTTTGTTGACGAACTCGCAAATGAAAATTGACAACCTGAAAAGGTTATCGAATGAAATCAACATGGCACCCACTGGTCTATCATATTATAAGTGTGCTAGGCCGACCGTTTGAATAACCGCATATTTACCTAGTATATAGTCTATGCTTTTCTTGTGAATTAAAGGTCTTGTGGCTGTTGAAATGGGAAAGCAAATAAAGGTTGTGTGTTAAAAAATTAAACATAACAGTCGGAAGTAAATTGCTGAACATTTATACTTTAAATTTTTTGTCTCGGCTTAATTTATTTTGCGGTGTTTAAATATATTTTCTCCTACTGTTAAGGACTTTGTTAAAAAATGACGATTCCATTTACGAGCTATTTGCATGTAAATCCTCTGATGCTCTGTGTTATTGAAAGACAGTATAGTCACAAAGGCTTAAAACTGCAATAAGATCATTGTCTTTAGGCTTAATGACTTCAATTTTCTTGTTAATATGATATATACTATTTTCTATATCACAGGAAACAGCTTGCTGTACCGCGATAGGTATAGTTCTATCCGATAACTAACATGAAGCATAGCTTGATACGGAAAGAAACAAGACCTACAAAAGTAATAAATAGAGCCGATAATTTGCCGCCGCGAGACATGTTTTCTACAATCATGTTTAAATTGATCCGTGTTAACAATAGATTTTAAGAAAAAATTAAGTGAGAAGAAAATGATATTTTAAAAGGATTCATGGCTAAGGCTGTTTTATAAAACGAAACTCGCTTTTGATGAACTCCTTGTGTATCTTGCTAAATATTTGGCTAGAAAAAGCTATAGGTAATTGATCATCGAGATATTCGAGAAATATATACATACATGAGGTACACGAGTTAAAATAATATAACGGATAAGCCGTTATTTACGCTAATGCGTAATATTTCAAATATTAATAAATGCTGTCCATTTTCAGTTTAATATGTGTGGCGGCGGCGTTGATAAAAAGCCGAGCTTTACGGTAATCATAACGAAGAACTAAACATCTATATACTCTTTTTTTTGTAGTCAACGCAGTGAACTTTGGCTATCTTTTAAAGTGTTATCTATGGTCTTTATATGCTTACTGGTGGGATCTTTAGTAACAATACGTGAAAGACAATGAAAAACAATGGGAACAACTAAAGAAAAAAGCAATAATGTTACCACAGTAAACAGTTGTCTCTTGTTTATTCAATATCTTTTAGTATTACTCAGCACAGCCAATCAACGCACTGCTCGTCTTAAAGCGGAAATTTTATAAAAATATTTTCTATTTCCTGATTGGTTTTTCACTTATTTAGAAAACGTTTATTCTTCCCTCTTAAAGTACCGTATTATTTCCAGTCTAAAATTCAGGCGTGCATAAATGTCCAGTCTAAATTTCAGGCGGTGCATATATTTTCGCAATGTTATGAAACACACAGTTTCCAATTAACTTTGTGCGCTGCTTTTTGTCATTTAACGAAAACGAAAAATTCATTTTATGAGAAAATTAGCCACCAATAGAATTGTCGCTAGTTGTCCCCCACCCCTTGCAAATTAAAATATTTGTCATTGTGTGCGTTGCATGAATTTGATTTGATCACGTTTTTATGTTATCCCTTTGATCTACACCGAACACACCGACTCACATTCATTCCATGTCCTTGAAGCGGCCAAGATCACAAGATCATTCTTCAGACGATATTCACTGCCGTGCACTTGCTACCAAACAAACTCAAGACATAAAAACAGTTATTCTGTTTTGTTCAAGAAAATGGCGAAGGCAGAAAATCATATTAAAAGACCAATGAATGCGTTTATGGTGTGGAGTCGAGCAGAGAGGAAGAAAATAGCCGAGAATAATCCTAAAATGCACAACTCTGAAATAAGCAAACAACTTGGCGAGCAATGGAAAGAGTTAACAGATGAAGACAAGCGTCCTCATATTGAAGAAGCAAGAAGGCTTCGTGCCTTACATATGAAGGAACATCCAGATTATAAATACAGACCACGACGTAAACCAAAATCATTAATGAAGAAAGATCGTTATGCTTTTCCATTACCTTTTCAACCGATCATTCATGATCCTCTAAGCAAGTATCCTTCAATGACCCTTCCACCAACTGGACCCATCATGTCAGCTGAATACAACTCAGCCCTCAATGGCAAAACAAGGTCATTTATGTCAGCAACAACAAATCCGTTAGAATCCAGTTATGCCCAATATGCAGGATATAGAGGACAACTAGAGACACCAAGCTCTGGTCGACAAGATCTACTCACATCTCCTTATTATACACCGTCCATTTACTCAGGTATGTCTTCTCCATCAAGAATAAATCCTTCTGGCATGAGCTTTCTACCTTCTTCACCAATGGCATCTCACTCGGCACATGTACACAACGCCGCCGGTCAAGCATCCCCCAGTGCCCAATACACAGTGCCTTGTAACTGCTCATGGACTAATGGTGATATTCGAAGGCCTGTAGCTTATGTTCTGCTTTAGCTTTCATATCATTACATTCAATATTCTAAAATATTAACTGGTATATATGTACATATTTACATGTCAAGCAAAAACCAAATTTGAACAATAATGGCCTAAATCTTCCATTGTATATAATATGCGTGCTAGTATAGTGTGCGAAGACATATATCACTCATAAGTTCAAGCTTCTATTTTGAACAAACTGTTTGGAAAATATCTGAAAAATATCTCTGTATATATACATGTAGTTTACTATATTTATTGCAGTTCTAACTGCTGCAGTGCGACTTTGTTTTGACGTATACGACTGCAAGAATGACGCACAATAATTCTTGAATAAAAATATGAAAAGTACCCGAGTGTTTTTGCGTTCCTATAGAACTTCAAACTGAATAGAACAGAAATATTTTGAAAGTTAGGTAGCATTATTATGATGACATAAGAATAGCACGAATGCATAAAATTATCTAAGTAATGATGATGTTTTGATACTGAACTAAGCCAAATTCCTATCTCCTTAAAACATCTTTCGTAAAGAAAATACTAAATATTTTAGGACGTCTTGGTTAACACATTATGGCTCAACATTCGACTTTCTTAGGACAGTGAAAGGCAAACACAATTATCATTGAAGCAAACAGATGGTGAACGAGAAATTATCTATATATAGGATGCCTTTTTATGCTCACGAGACAACACATGGCTTACAAATACATCCTGTCAGCCGACGCTAAGTAAGCGTATAGCAGCACTGTGTCACTTAGTTAGCTAAATGCTGAACCCATATATTTCACGACGATTTATTTCGATTGCAATAATTTACGAATGAAAAAAATCTAGTTTGTTAGATAGATAATTATAGGCGCCAAACGTCCAACCAATTCATGATAACATTGTGATAAAAAATGCATGAAGATCGTGCCAAGAAATTTGTTGTAAAATAAATAAATGAATGATGAACGAAGACAGAACTTGAATGTGAAAACTCCTCAATGAATTACAACTGTTTGCCATCCGAGTATCTCCATAACAAAGAATTACATCTAAATCATCACTAAACACAATAGCATGAATAGAAATAAAGAATAGCTCAAAGTAAATACGGCTGAAAGGCAATTAAAAAACTTCAAGAGAAGGTGGGTGGCTAGAACAATACCGCATTGAATGAATATTGAATGTTTATAGATTCGTAAAGTGCGGAACTTGATAAAAACTTCTTTTAAGAGCGCGAGAGATAACCTATGAAATATAAAAACAAGTTCATCTATACGTTGTAAACTTCAAGGATATTTTAACATATATGTATAGAATGAAGATACGGTTCAATAGTTTGAAAGAACGTTGAATTTATGTCTTAATGTCAACTCATGCTGAGCTATTGACTTAAGCTTTGCAGTTCTCGTCACCAGATGGCCTATTTAATTCCCTCCGTTGTTCTCACGTCTTTGAGATGTTAAAACCTATTAATTTTTAACGACAATCACAAAACCGTTCCCGTTAAATTTAGTTTTCGAACGAATCATGCATGGATAAAATAATTTCGCTATTTGAAATCTAAAGTTGCAATACTTTTTGTATCCTTGACTTTACGTGTTGAAATAAAACCATTTGGATTTGACATTTTTTTTTAATTTCGGTAACAATTCATTGCAGCATTTATTTTTCAAGTAATTAGAAGGTAGCATTTTCGCAAAACCTCCGGTCCTTTGATCCAAATTAACGTCGAAATCGTTATTACACGTTCTTTAAATATTCAAATATAAACGAAGAAAATTACAGGGTTAAGTGAGAAACGTTTCAGTATATCTTTTCTGCACTAATGGTTTGATGAAACTGGTAGCCCTCAAGCCATAACTACGAAGGAGATGAAAAGAAGAGATAACCAAAGATAAGATTCATGGATATACAGTTTGAGGGAAACTACAATGTGTTGGGGAAAAGAGCAAAGTGTTTGCGCGGGTGAAAATACTAATAAGTAACCTCTATCATTAATGTTGCTTCAGTCTTATTATGAAAGTGGCTGGTAGTCTTTGTTAATCAACAATGTTTTCATCTTTTCAATATTGTTTTGGTTTTGTTCTTTGCCGACCATGTACAGCGTTAATCAAGCCATCTCTCCGAGCCGCTTTTGTTTCCAAACATGCTCTCTATTTCAATAAAGAAAACACTTTGTAGGCTTTAAATGTTTCTCTATTCTTCGCGAAACAATACCTTGGAAATGTCTCCTTAATTACCAACCACCTGGTTTGTGAAGCCGAGAGAAAGTAGCTGTGAAAAACGAATATGCCATGCTCATGCCGATTGTCGCTACGAATTTATTTAAACCATCAAATCAATTTGCATGTTTTAACTCTTGATGGCTTTACGATGCTTGCTTATGCACGCGGCGCGGTCATTGAATTTTCAGTTCAAATTGCGGTTTGGCTAAAAGGCAATCAGCGATATGAGTAAAGACAACTTTGACTTTATGCTTCATATACGATGATAACATTATCAATAATCAGAACTTCTACTTAGCATCAAGTATTCTTGTCAAACCACAAAGATGGCGGTGTCATCACATAGGATCAAAGAACTATGTGTATACTCATTACAATTTGTCTGAGTACAAACTAATTAAAATCTGCTTGATCGAAGACAGGAAGGGAGATGTAGCAGCGGTGGTTAAAAGCACTTCAGCCGACATAAAAGTAAATGAATCTAGATCAAGAAATGCGAGTTTTTCGAATTAGAAATTCAAATATCTTTCTTAGTATCAATAAATGCCCTATGGCCATAGGAACATGAAGGTTGTAAAGATCATCGAGTTGATCTTTTTAAGACAAATTATTTCATGCCTACAGTATGACTATGTTTCTGATTACACTTTACTCCAACAATCTGGATATAGGACATCATTTTATAGTTTAAAAAGAGCTTAAAAGTAGAGTAAACTTGCCCCATTATAGGTAAATATGTAGTAGTTGCAGAACTGTTTAAAGCAACACAAATTGGAAACTCTAAAATTAGGTAGGTGTAGTGCCGAAATATGATGTCTAGGAGGACGTTTTGAATGAAGGCTTGCCGCTCTTCATCAGAGAGTGAATGTGTCAATTTACGAGTTTTACTTTCTAACGAAAGACCTTCAAAACATCTCTCCTCTATGTCGCGACACAAAACTTCTAGAGTTTTTTAACACTACCCACACAGCATACTATCTTCATATTTAAAAGAAATAGCTTTTAATGCAGCCAACCGTCTGATAAAAATTAACAAAGCTAATAAAAAGCAATATCTACACTTATCAACCGACAAGATTGAACCACATTGAATGACGTCACTTCAAGAAACCGCGAGTGACGCTCGAAATAACAAATTTTTCGTCGACAAATTGATTTTATTTAACCCTTGGAAAACTTAAGAATACAAATTACACGGTCGAAGAACCATTGGTATGCTGGTGTGTATTAAGATCGAGAATTTCGTTTGGGCAGTGATGGGTAAAGCCTATAGAGTGTATTTTTTGTCGCGCTTGCAATGGATTTTGAAAGAAACGGAAGTGAAGAGAAGGGGATAATGGGATTTTAAAATAGAATCAGTTATTTGTAAAAAATATATTTCAAGAACTCTTTATGCGAAGAAAAAGATTGCTAAGTCACAAACTATCTTTAGACAAAAGTGAAGGAACGGCCGAAGAAACAAGCCATGCCTTGAAATATGTGTGATGCATGGGACCCCGTATTTTCACTTTATAGTTACATTTTTTACAACTGGTCCCGTCTCAAGAATATACTTTCAACATTCAAAAAATTGTTCTCTACCATCTACGATACTTTGATCTATAAAGTAATTCAGAGACCAACTCAAGTACTTTACGTTGTATATCACTTCAAGTATAGGCTCCTAGCCGTGCCGCCGCCGGAAGCTAATATATACCATGAACGAACGAACGAACGAACGAACAGCTCACTCTCTTACGAACAGCTCACTCTCTTACGAACAGCTCACTCTCTTACGAACAGCTCACTCTCTTACGAACAGCTCACTCTCTTACGAACAGCTCACTCTCTTACGAACAGCTCACTCTCTTACGAACAGCTCACTCTCTTACGAACAGCTCACTCTCTTACGAACAGCTCACTCTCTTACGAACAGCTCACTCTCTTACGAACAGCTCACTCTCTTACGAACAGCTCACTCTCTTACGAACAGCTCACTCTCTTACGAACAGCTCACTCTCTTACGAACAGCTCACTATATGGCGAACAGCTCACTATATGGCGAACAGCTCACTATATGGCGAACAGCTCACTATATGGCGAACAGCTCACTATATGGCGAACAGCTCACTATATGGCGAACAGCTCACTATATGGCGAACAGCTCACTATATGGCGAACAGCTCACTATATGGCGAACAGCTCACTATATGGCGAACAGCTCACTATATGGCGAACAGCTCACTATATGGCGAACAGCTCACTATATGGCGAACAGCTCACTATATGGCGAACAGCTCACTATATGGCGAACAGCTCACTATATGGCGAACAGCTCACTATATGGCGAACAGCTCACTATATGGCGAACAGCTCACTATATGGCGAACAGCTCACTATATGGCGAACAGCTCACTATATGGCGAACAGCTCACTATATGGCGAACAGCTCACTATATGGCGAACAGCTCACTATATGGCGAACAGCTCACTATATGGCGAACAGCTCACTATATGGCGAACAGCTCACTATATGGCGAACAGCTCACTATATGGCGAACAGCTCACTATATGGCGAACAGCTCACTATATGGCGAACAGCTCACTATATGGCGAACAGCTCACTATATGGCGAACAGCTCACTATATGGCGAACAGCTCACTATATGGCGAACAGCTCACTATATGGCGAACAGCTCACTATATGGCGAACAGCTCACTATATGGCGAACAGCTCACTATATGGCGAACAGCTCACTATATGGCGAACAGCTCACTATATGGCGAACAGCTCACTATATGGCGAACAGCTCACTATATGGCGAACAGCTCACTATATGGCGAACAGCTCACTATATGGCGAACAGCTCACTATATGGCGAACAGCTCACTATATGGCGAACAGCTCACTATATGGCGAACAGCTCACTATATGGCGAACAGCTCACTATATGGCGAACAGCTCACTCTCTTACGAACAGCTCACTATATGGCGAACAGCTCACTATATGGCGAACAGCTCACTATATGGCGAACAGCTCACTCTCTTACGAACAGCTCACTATATGGCAAACAGCTCACTATATGGCGAACAGCTCACTCTCTGACGAACAGCTCACTCTCTGACGAACAGCTCACTATATGGCGAACAGCTCACTATATGGCAAACAGCTCACTATATGGCAAACAGCTCACTATATGGCAAACAGCTCACTATATGGCAAACAGCTCACTATATGGCAAACAGCTCACTATATGGCAAACAGCTCACTATATGGCAAACAGCTCACTATATGGCGAACAGCTCACTATATGGCAAACAGCTCACTATATGGCAAACAGCTCACTATATGGCAAACAGCTCACTATATGGCAAACAGCTCACTATATGGCAAACAGCTCACTATATGGCAAACAGCTCACTATATGGCGAACAGCTCACTATATGGCGAACAGCTCACTATATGGCAAACAGCTCACTATATGGCAAACAGCTCACTATATGGCAAACAGCTCACTATATGGCAAACAGCTCACTATATGGCAAACAGCTCACTATATGGCAAACAGCTCACTATATGGCAAACAGCTCACTATATGGCAAACAGCTCACTATATGGCAAACAGCTCACTATATGGCAAACAGCTCACTATATGGCAAACAGCTCACTATATGGCAAACAGCTCACTATATGGCAAACAGCTCACTATATGGCAAACAGCTCACTCTCTGACGAACAGCTCACTCTCTGACGAACAGCTCACTCTCTGACGAACAGCTCACTCTCTGACGAACAGCTCACTCTCTGACGAACAGCTCACTCTCTGACGAACAGCACACTCTCTGACGAACAGCACACTCTCTGACGAACAGCACACTCTCTGACGAACAGCACACTCTCTGACGAACAGCACACTCTCTGACGAACAGCACACTCTCTGACGAACAGCACACTCTCTGACGAACAGCACACTCTCTGACGAACAGCACACTCTCTGACGAACAGCACACTCTCTGACGAACAGCACACTCTCTGACGAACAGCTCACTCTCTGACGAACAGCTTACTCTCTGATGAAATGCTTACTCTCTGAAAAACAGCTCACTCTCTGACGAAGACCACACTCTCAGACGAACAGCACACTCTGTGACGAACAGCTTACTCTCCGATGAAGTGCTCACTCTCTGACGATGAGCATTCAGTAGAAACGTTAGACCTGCTATACACTATTTCGGAAGTACAGCAACCTTCTGCAGTTCATGAGTGGTAAGAATATCAGTGACCCACTCGACTATCGTCTCGTGGGCCACTTTTTTGTTCTTACCACATTCTGACGTTATCTGTGCATATCTGATCATTTAAAAATCATATTAAACACTCACAACAGGGGTCCTCCATAGAAACAGCAACATTCCATTTGGCCGTAGCAACCGTGACTTTCGAAAATCGTGGTTGCCATAGCCAAATGGAATATTGTTGCAGTGGCGCCTACCGCAAACGACAGATGGCGCAGGTTAATAGTGTGGAAAGGGATTATATACCGTCGGTTGATAAATGTGTATATATATTTAGTATTATGAACAAATGTGGAAGAATTCTTGTGTGGTATATTTAACTAATGTTGTTGTAACTCCAACAGATAGTGAGCCAAAGAATGGACACTCATAAGGTGTGGAACATTTACTGGATCAGTATATGATCTTTTCGTATAATGCTGCATTAGGGCGTGAAGTTAACTCTGAGAACATAGAGATCATATATAAGACTAGAGCATGATTTCAGATATCCGCGAGGAACCGATTGAAGGCTGCCATCTTGAATAAATTGGGGGGCAAATTAACAAAGCCCGGATGAAACGTCTTGGTTCCAGACCTTTTTCTTGCACTTGGAGAACCTTATTTTTCATGCTGCATTGATTATTGAAGCAGACTGTGAATGTTTACTAGGACTACGATGTAGATAGATTTGTAACCCAGATGATAGATTCGTCTTATTCCGCTTCCCGAAAAAGGAAATCACAAACGGAAAAAAGAAGAGAAACGTGTTTTTCAAGAGAATTATTAAAAGGTAATGTTTGAAATATTGAAAATACCTTTTACTAACCTTAGTAATTAAAGTGCCTATAACGTCAAAAAAAAATTATTGTTTTATTTGGAAAAACTTTTAAAATGATAAAGTAACTTCTTTTGAAGATTTTCGTTTCTTCGCTTTGTTTTTTATATATTTCAGTTTGTTTGACACTTAACTTACTTACTGATATGCAAATGTATGGAATTTCGTCACACATGCATAATGACTTATCAGAGAATGTTATATATCTTTGCATTCATGAAATGAAAACACTAAAGTATGAATAACATGTGCGCGTGTTTCTCCCACAACACCAAACTTCTTGATTTTAAAGGATTTCGTTTGAGAATGAAAGTGATACACAAACTTCTCAGGTAAGTCATGCATGTGTGACAAAATACCATACATTTGCATATCAAACAAACTGAAATATTTCAAAAACAAAGCGAAGAAGCAAAAATCTTCAAAAGAAGTTACTTTATCATTTTAAAAGTTCTTCCAAATAAGAAAACAATTTTTTTTGAAAACGATTGAATTAAAAGGATTGAAGCAAAACCTGGAGTCAAATTATGGTAATTTTCTTCGCAGATTTGCAAAAAATACTGTCAATTTCGATGTTATTTTTTTAATTTCTTTGTAATTTTACACACTGTAGTGTAGACTGTATGTTTATAAAAAGTTTAATTCAGCTTTGCTGATTTCTTGTTCGTAGCAGTCTGTTATATTTCCGTTGGAAATTCATGTTACTGATAATGGCAGTAGAACTATAGAAATAATCTACTCAAGTGCAACACTTGGAATGTCACTCGAGTATTACGAGTTGACGTTTTGTTTATATCAATTGTAATTGTGTTTTAACTGAATCTTTTTGATACGAGCACGAGTAAAATAATTTCCAGCATGTCTCTTTTTCTTTTTTAGGCGCCACTCTAAATTTGATATCAATGCAATGACATAGGCGTAGCCAGAAGGGGGACCGCCCCCCCCCCCCCTGGCAAAATTAATGGGCCCCCTGAGAAAATTTTGTACTCTTCCCTAGGTTTTTCCTGGCCCCCCTTGACAGAAAATCCTGGCTACGCCTCTGTGCAATGATTACTCAGATAACTCACTAAAGTTAAGTGCACCTGATACACCCCCCAAAAATCTGTATACGAGTTTCAGTCGGCAGAAGTTATATTTCAGTCGGCAGAAGTTATATTTTAGTCGGCAGAAATTATATTTTAGACGTGTTCGATTTAACACGGACAAGTAGAATCATTAACTTTTAGCACTTATCAGTTTAAATGAATTTAAGACTCACAAATCTAATGTTGATATTAAACGTTTTGTTTATATGTACGTAAATGTAATCAACGAGAGAACGCCAAAGACTTTAATAAATTTATTAAAATGTCATCATGTTTTCATTTCGTATTGAGAATGCGTTAATTGACCATTTCACCAGCTGACCAAAGTCATTTTAGTAGACACCCAACGGAAAGACAATATTTTTTACCATGTCAAGACGAAGAAGTCGGAGTGATAAACGCAATATTATATGACCGATTTGTTTTGGTAGCTTATCCAATTTTCATTGCAAAAGCAATGATAAAACGATAAAAACGATGGACGTTTTCAGATGCCTAAAGGCTAAGTATATATTGGTTCTGTACTACTTCTGAGTTTATATTAAAGTGTTTCATAATCTTGATGCCCCTTTGTAATCGTGCATTTTTAGCAACGGTGTGGTGCCCTAATTTCGCAAAAATTCTTATCAGAAATCACTGTAAAAGCACATGAGTTACCTTTTGGATTCTGGCTCAAGTAGCAGATTTCGGTTAGATGATCTTAAAGCACGAGTAGGTTTATATTTAGTTAGTAAATCAGTAATATAAATAGGTGCCTGGCCATGCAAAGCCTTGAAAGTAATTATTAGTATCTTAAAAACAATCCTTGATCTCACTGGCAACAAGTGAAGATTACGAAGCGCAGGGGAGATATGTTCTGATTTTTTAACCCTTGCAACAAGTCTAGCAGCTGTATTTTGAATTCGCTGTAACTTGCTCAATTCAGCTTCTGGTAAGCCATATATATGACAACCAACCGTATGACATTGAATTTTTCAAAGACATGGGAAATGGTTGTAAGAGGGAAGACATCGAAACCTCTTCCCAGTCCTGTAATTGGAGTGGAGCGCAGGGATTGGCTTAAACTACTCGGAGTTATTTTACATGAAAACCCTTGTAATTGGGATCTTCAAATTGATAAATTATTATGTAAAGCTAGTAGTCGTTTATATATTCTTAGAGTTTGTAAGTATTATGGTTATAGCAAGGATCAACTTAGTGCCTTATTTGATAGTCTTATCATGTCCTTGTTTTTGTATGGCATTGAGGTATGGGGCAGTGCTTACGAAAATAAATATCTGAGTCGTATCGATCGTTTTTGTAAACGCGCTTTTAAATTTGGTTATACACTTGTACCACTAAATATATACTTATATCTGATGTAATAGCTAATAGAGATAATAAGATGTGGAAAATAATTACTTGTAATCCTAATAATTCTTTATATGACCTTTTACCTCCAAAACAAGGGAGAATATTGCGTAAACGTGGACATGAATTTATTCTCCCAAAAGTAAGAACTGGACGATTTAAAAGAACATTTATAAATAGGTGTCTTTTTAACTTTATAAAATTTTATGTATTGTTTAATAAACGAGCAGCAGTGTTTTATCAGATATAAAACACGAGGGCGTAGCCCGAGTGTTTTAGATCTGATAAAACACGTGCTGCGAGTTTATTAAACGGCTTCAAACACGACCCATTTGATAAGTTCATTGGCGTAGTAATTTTGAAAATCGATGTTGTCTAAGCCGAGAAAATCAAAGATAAAGTTTATGTAAATCAGGACGAATCTTTATCACATTTAAAGACACGATACGGTAGTGATTTTCTTTTGTCTTTTCCTCATGAATTATTAATGAGTGTTTGAAGGACATAGAATCTATTACTTAATCATTCTCTTGTAACTTACATATTTACTTTATGTAAACTCGCACGGTTGTTGCGCAGTATTTATTAAAGACTATTACTATTATTATTATTATAGGATGCTATTACAGCTGTCAAGTTTTGATGTTATGAATGCATGCACCAACTTCTCACAGTCTTTTTTACTCAAATATTTCCTGATCTTGCCGATATTTCTGATAGCCAAAGTGGCCGATTTACAAATGTTATTTACACGAGTATTTCATTTTAGATGTCGATCAACAGCAGCACCGAGATCACGTGCAACCGGAGCCGGTTGGAGACATCGTATGAAATTCACGACTGTCCTCATTCCCCCATATCCTATACGACCCTCGCATCAACCTTAGTTCGTCTTATTTAGTTTTTCTGTATTCATTTTCATTTTTCGTCTGTAATATTTCATTATTGCAAAGTGAAAAGGTGGTACGATTTTTAGTAACGAAATAGTGACGTTTTAACATTGATAAATTGCACCCTCCGCGCAGAAAACAAGTTCATAACCTTAACAAAGAAGACCTTCTAGCTTTAAAGTCATTGCGATGCCGGGATGACGTTGTCATAAAACCTGCGGACAAAGGTGGCGCTGTTGTTGTCTGGAGAGCGGACTTGTATCGACAAGAGGCTCTTCGCCAACTCAGTGACACCATCTATTATACTAAGTTGAATTCCGAGCCCACTCAATCTCACCAAAAATCCGTCAAAAATACCATCAATAATTTCATCCAAGTCGGCGAATTGCCTGCCTCTGCATCTAACCTTATATTAACAACCCCCAGAACGCCTGTCATATATTTCCTACCTAAAATTCATAAACCTATAACAATCCTGGCAGGCCGATTGTTTCCGCTTGTAGTTGCCACACCGAGATCATTTCCAGTTTTCTAGATAACGTTATGTCTCCTTAAGAAGTTGCCTTCTTATATCAAATATACTAAACATGCCTTGCAAATTTTCGTTACTCGCTTAGCAGAAATTGTGAAACTTTGAAAACACGCGCGAAATTGAACCTTATTTTTCCTCGGCCCCATATGCGATTACCTATTATACTAATTGCTGTTTTTTTATTGTTTCAAATGATGTTTTATAACCTTCATAGTTCTTTAAGATATCCGTCAAAATGCAGGAAATAGCATTTAAGAGACTCTATATTTCGAAATTTTCCCTCGCAACATGCCCCCGGACCCCCAGCGGGTCGTCGCGCCTACAACGCTCCCTGTCCTTAACCACTCGCTCTAGGCCTGATAACCACCACTCCCTTACCCACTAATCAGCACTGGTGATTAGTTCGTGGCGCCGCGTCGTCGAGGTTACCGCGTCGTAAATCTTAAAGTCTCTATTTACACCGAATAACAACAAATGCAAATAATATCGTGTTTCGTGAAATTCAGTTTGCATTTCGTTAATTATTTACTCGTGAGTTTTTTTTACCGCCGACATAGGTCTCTACGTTGCTTAGCAACGTAAACGCCATGACAAAAAATGATGGGTCAAAATTGTTATACCGTAATGTGTTACAAAATCAATATTTAAAAAAGAAAATTCTACAAAGTGACGTTATTACAGTAAATATGTTCGTGAAAAAATACCAGTACAAGTTCTTCTTCTCCTGTATGGGGGTGATTACCGTTAAAATTCTATTCAAATTATCAATTGACGAAACAAATTATACTATGCAATACTTACATCAATTGAACAACTGAGATGACCACTGATCTAGAAAGAAGACTGGATCGAGCAACCTATTGTCCTCTGATACCAGAAAATAAAGCCCGAAAAATTTGACAGGCGCCATTACTAAGGGACCAAAGTCGCAGTAAATCTGTAGGCAGGTCATGAATCGTTTTTCCCAGTAATTTTTAAAATATCTTCTGGTCCTCTTTATAGTAAAATTATTTTATTTTGTGGATGGTATGAGCACATAATACAACAAAAAACCTCGCAGGATCCTCAGTTGACCCCTCAGTAATGGCGGACTTCTGGTTTCATTTTCTGAACAATGGTTGCTCAACCCAGTCTTCTTTCGAGATCAGTGGACATGATGTTCTGCAATAAGATATGACATCATTGTAAAGTAATTTTAGAAATGAGCTTATGGCATGATGTCCTGCGATGGACTTCACATCTTCACCATACCATAGAAAACATGAACGCTGTATAAGTATTGCATAATAAGGTTTCTTTAAGTGAGAATTTGAATCAAATTTTGACGGCAATCACCCCTCCCTCCATACTCCTGACCTTGAGTTGTCAAAGATTGAGCACATGTTCTTCTTTCCAGCGACGTACGTGTGTTAACTAAAAAACAAAAATAATCAGTTTTGAGCCCGCGAATTGAACTTTCAAAATCTCGCTCGCTTGATTTAAAAAGTGAGTGTCAACCATCGTGCATTGCGCGTTTCTGTTTATCTTTCCGTACGATAACAAAGTGTTTTGAAGTGCTTAAATATTCCTGAAATTCTCAGAAAACCCTATAGAGGCTTTCTTATTCATCCACAATCCAAATACGTCGACTTGGAACCTGATTTTTTGTTTGAACCTCGTCACTTGGTCTTCCACGCTTTGCGTCAGTCAAGGCAGACATAATTCAAAACGAAAGTCAAGAAAACGTTGAACTTTGTGAAAAATGCAGAAATAATTACTTTCTAAGGTATATCTTCTTTCAGACACCATCTACACGTATACATTTCCCTAGCGTTTTCATATTGTTTCAGGTAATGGGACCATCTGCTCCCCTGAGGACTGAGAACAATATAAAAACGCTATGGAAACGCATACGTGTGGACATGGCCTCAATAGCCCTTTAAGCGGTTGCTATTAATAGCTCAAAATGCGGACAAACAAACCAAATTTGACTCAAATTTTAAGTCATATACTTATAAATATAAAAGTAGTTATTCTTTATTGCTAATGTCCTTTAAGCAACCTTAGTAGAAATATAATTTCTAAAACAATCAGACAACTCATCCTTGTTTTCTATGAGCGATAGTTATCTCAGGCTTCGCCTTCGTTGACCGCTTAGTTCTTAGAAAACTCAAGGTCGTTGTCTAATTGTTTAAATAGATATCAAGTAGTGGCATGTGGCATGATAAGGGCGAGTTTTTCTCAAAATTTACAAAATTCTTACGTCTTTTATGTTTTTTGAAATAATTTTGAAGAAATAATGAACATAAGTAACGATAGGTAACTCGAACATCGCAGCTTCGTTAACTATCACATCTTAGTAGAATTTCTGAGCTTAAACGAGTTCTGATTGGCTGACTGGCCAGTGACTGTGACACGACACATCACTAGAAATCATACTTGAAAAAGTATTTTTTGTGACCAGACTGAGTTTATTCGTTCCAGTCCCCTATCGGAATCATCATTTTGATGTATGATTTCTAAAACATGACGAATATTGTTTTCAAAATGGCGACTATACTATTATAACTAATAAATCGTTGAAAAAGCTCAAAAACTTAGCATAAACACATTGTATATATCGAATTTCACTCAAGATAGAACTGTCTAAGAGTGAGGAAGGTGTTTATCGTATAAGTATTTTTACGTCCGTTTTGATCGTTAGTGTGTTTTTGAAAGCTGTCAAGCGTGAAGAAAATATCGATCATTGGATTTACAAATTATATCTAACACAGTTCAAACTATCTGTTTAAAACGTCCAATTAGATATTCAGTTCAGGCCTGAAATTATACTAAAACAATTAGTCACCTAAGTCTCGGTGATTATCGTTATATTTACCTCGCCGCGAATATTCATCGATAATCACCTCGACTTTTTGTTAAGCACATTATGGCCTCCACTTGCAAGAGCATGACAGCATGTTCGTATGTTGTTCGTTTTAATATTCTGTTGAATGTTGATTACGTAAAATCATGTGATCTCACGATGCGCGACTTCCGGAAATAATAAATAAAATAATTAAAACATTTTCCCTTGCTTTCTTTCAGTTGTTTCTCTCTGATAGTCACCTGTGAATTTCTACTAAAACAATTAGTCCGCGAATATTCATCGATAATTACCTCGACTTCAGTGACTAATTGTTAAATAGAAATTTCGAGCTCATAATGTAATTGTTAATAAAGACCTTAGAAAACTACTTGTGTCATCTTACCTTTCTCTTTTCTATGAATTTCTTGATGAATTGCTCAATTTGAATGTTTTCTAAAATTAAACCAACTGAATGTAGGAAATTGAATTAACATGCATAAACGACGTCAACCAATGAGAGACAAAAGTGTTAAAAGACAAAGCGTGGGAAAATAGTGATCAGTTAAAGTGCCTATGCAATGAAAAATTCAGTTGTAAAATATAAATCTAAAGATTTATTTAATATGTAAACTTATGAATCACAATGCATAATGACTTATTATTTACATATTTCATTATCACATGAAATCGTTTGATGATTCGCATATTTGATGTCATTGGATACATCTACGCATAAGCACCTACATTTCAAGTGATTTCATTACATAATCTCAAGATATATAAGCGTCTTCAATAAGTTATGCAGTGTGATTTACATATTAAACAAATTTTAATATCAAAAGAGTGATGTGAGATATGGAAAATGTGTAAATGGTTAGTCTTTATAGTTTCAAGAGTTCTTTCAAATACAAGATTTATTTTACAACTGAATGATTTATTGCATAGACACTATAACAAAGCAATTAATAATGAAGTGTAAACTAAAAATAACATACCATTTAAAAATTCTTCAGCTATATTCTGTAAAGTAGAACAAAGAAAACCGACATCAATGTTTCATATAATCATAAAATAAGCTGGGCATAATTATCTAAGACGTACTCGTCGGTAACTCAAGAAATGACTTTGACTATTTTATCAATTCTTAAAAAAAGTTTTGATGGTGATATTCCTAACTTTCGACTTTTTGACACAGATCTTCATCGTGTTTAAATGGCAACTTCGTGTTGACTCTCGAATAACGCCCCTGCAGGCATTTATAATCTTAAAGGGATATGGCAATATAAATTAACTTTGTCTCATTTGAAAGAACTCGTGAAATGGTATAACAAGAGCTTTTACAATTTTCCCTTATCTTTTTTGGTTTTCGAAATAATTTGACGAAAGACAGCGTGCTGTCCGCGATCTTGGAATTATTTTCGATATGCATGTGACGTCATAAGTAGGGTAAAGTAAAAATTTTATCTTGCCAACCTTACGACATTATGAGCCAGAAACTCGATTATGTTGCATTATTTCCATTTTCAATTGGCCCACAACATTTTAAAAAGCCTTCCGCGGAAATTCGGTCACCTATGGAGTAGTTTCATCAGGTTTACCCTGCTTGTGACGTCGCCAATTTCCTAGTTAATTAGGCCAAATATTACAACAAGATGGCGGATTGTAGATTTAGTGCGGTGGATGGCGGATTGTAGATTTATTGTCATAATTATCTGAAATATTTCAAAAACCAAGAAAGATACAGAAAAATTGTAAAAGGTCTTCTTATACCATTTTACGAGTTCTTTCAAATGAGACAAAGTTAATTTATATTGCCATATCCTTTAATGTTGTGCTCAATAGCCTTTTAAACGGTTGCTATTAATAGCTCAAAATGCAGACAAATAAACCAAATTGGACTCACAAATTATTGCAAAATGCAAATGAGCTATTTTCTTTTGTTATGGCCTCAAGAATTATGGGTAAAAGAGGACAAACATGGGTACTGACGTCATCTCGACAAAGTGCTATTACAATCTCCTGAATAATCCCGTGTGGATATAATAGACATTGCTTGATACATTTCTATCTCGTACTAGCCCAGCTCCTGTAGTTTCTCATTGGAAAATAAACTCGTACACTGTATAAGCCGGTGTAGAATGAAATCCAAAGAATAATTTATTTGATACTTTTTTGATATTTTACAATCTTCACTTGAAAGTTTAGTTTAGTTTATTAGATTTATCACTCTTTTAGGTGAACGGAATACCCCAACAGGCTAGAAGCCTAATTGATAAAGGTTCAGAGGGCATATGATTTAAGGTCGTTATCCAAGAAGACCCGAAAGTTTTACCATTTGCTGATATTATTTCAAAGGCAGTAGTTTCTCCTCAATTATTTTTAAGACCCCGAGTGGTGCTCCGACCCAGGATTTGAACCTGTGTCTCCCAACTCATCGACATGTGTGGTAACCACTAGACCACAACAGGGAAAGATTATAATGAGAAAAAGTTTGAGTATACACATCAGAGCTACAACCTCGTACCCAGGCTCGAGTCCGGCGAGGCGGGTGAAAAGCCTGGGTACGAGGTTGATCAGAGCTAAAGCTCTCTTGCCGCTAAATTTGAAACGTCAAGATTATCGTATATACTCACTGCCGTTCATTCTTCTCCCAAAGTTAATAAGCATTAACAACATTATATAAATATATATATATATATATATATATATATATATATATATATATATATATATATATATATATATATATATATATATATATATATATATATATATATATATATATATATATATATATATATATATATATATATATATATATATATATATATATATATATATATATATATATATATATATATATGTATATATATATATATATATAGTGACCAAGCTTCGGGCAACAGCCCAGGTAGTTTTAGAAGTGAACAATTATCATTTACAGACCCGGAGTGAGGGGAATTCAACGAAATATTACCCCGAGGGATATTTCCCCGAGGGGTAATATTTCATCGAATTCCCGAGCGGAGGGGTCTATAAATTATATATTATACTGAAACAATCTTGAATACTGTCTGGAAACGTCTTTCCATGGTTGATATATAGGCTCGTTTTGGTTTACGTGCGTGGTATTTGATTTTCGCGCGTGGTATTTAATTTTCGCGCGTATTTGATTTTCACGCATTGTATTTTGTTTGCGCGCGTGGTATTTGGTTTTCGCGCGTGGTATTTGATTTTCACGCGTGGTATTAGGTTTTCGCGCGTGGAATTCCAGTTGGAATGCAACTAAATTCCTGGACGTTTGATTCTGATATGTAGTTTAAATTCTGGCTGGTAAAGCGTTGTTTAGGGTAAAAGTTCTCTAAATTGCAAGGGTACACACGGTTGACCATTAATATATTTCTTATTATACCTTTTTAAAGCGTTCGTTCGTGTGACCCTTACATTTCTCATTAAGTCCTCCAGCCGTGTAACAAGACATACAAACCGATCAAATGAATTTGTTTTAAATATCCCTAAAGTGAACAGCGTAACTTTTCAGAACAGTTTCTAATTGTAGAACCCCTAGGATATTCAACTCTCTACCATCACATCTGCGAGATGTTTATTGGACAATTCAAATCTGAACTGCTAAAATATTATACAACTGAACACGCGTACGATGTCGAAATTCCGCAAACTTTTAAAACCGTATGTGTAAAATGTCACCTGTGTCGTCCCCTGTCTGGTCTTCTTGTTAAAATATGCTGTTAGTTTATTTTTATCTTAGGGACCCCGTAATGGAGCGATAAGCTCTGTGGGGTGTCCTTGCTACTCAATGTGGCAAAGCTTGTAAACAAATAAAAAAATTTCATGATAAACAAACCCTACCTCGGATTCTTCCTCCATCTCAGCCACACTAACCTGCAGGGCAGTGTGAATTTGTTGAGCAGTTCGCATCTGATAACAAAAGAAATAAACATAAAAATAGTAAACACTGCAGTGTACAGTGAGAGAGGGGGTGTAACTGGAGAAACAGGGTGGTTATGAGAAAATAATTAATGTTAAAGAGGAACCGTACACAAAAAATAAATTACTTTTAAAATTGAGTTCAAAATTGAAAAGAAAACAGCCGCTGAACATCGAGTTTGAGCCGTCGAATAAACTCGAAAATGGCGGCGTCCAGAAGCATAAAATACGATATCGTAAAACTATTAACATTTCTAAACATTATACTAAAGCTGCGACCTCTCATGAACCAAGACATATAATACTTTCTTGTACAGACCGACCAAACCAGGTTAGTAAAACATTTATTATATTGCTTTTGGTTCATTTCGTTGTTTATTTTTAGCGTTGTTTTCGTCTTCAGTTGCCACCGTTAACCTTACCTGTACGATTCACTTCATTTTTGCTCTAGTTAGGTATTTATTTACCATTTATTTACCATTTATTTACCGTGCTTTTAGATGAATAATAAGTTATCTTACTTGATGTTCTAGCGTATTTTATTGCTCGTAATACCATGATTGCCTCGGTTTCTTTTGTTCTCACCGGGCGATTTAATCTTTAATTCGCCCCCAACTTAACCTGGCAAATTTCTAATTTTGCACGCATTAACATGCATGAGCATTGAACAAACATCCAAACAATACTCTTTTACACAATAAAGAAATGCATTAAGTAATCAAGATAATTATTATATTATTATAAGTAATACCGTGACTTGAGGGAAATTAGCGATTAAATTGCCCGCCGCCGAGGGAAGATTTGTGAAAGTCCGAGGGCGAAGCCCGAGGACTTTTACAAATCTTCCCGAGGCGAAGGGCAATTTAATCGCTAATTTCCCGACAAGTCATGGTATCAGTTTGTAATATTATGATCGCCGAGGAAAACTTTGAGAACCTTATCTAGCCCGTGGTTGGAGGCAGAGTCCTTTGTCTTATAAGATTCCCGTCTGGATATGATATGCAAGCGGGAAATTTAGTGGAAAACAAAGGATTTGTTTGTCTTCTAATTTTCCCTCATTCAATGCACGGGAAAATGAGTAGACAAAGAAATCCTTTGTGTTCTATTAAATTTCCCGCATGCATATCGTAGGAATGAGGGAAATTTAGAAGACAATGGCAAAATTTCCCTCTTGCATGAGCAATGAGGGAAATTAGCGATTAAATTCCCGGAGAGAACAAAAGAATCCGAGGCGATCATGGTATTACCTCGTTAATCATGCTAATTACAAACTAATATACCATGACATCTCGAGGGGCATTTAATAACTAATTCCCGGGAGAATACATGGAACTCCTTCGGACTTCGCTCTTGGAACTTCCACAAATCCTCCCTCGGCTTTCGGGTCATTTAATCACTAATATCCCTCATGTCATGGTATTACTTATAAGTATTTTAAATGAAGATACATAGCTCTCTTTTATTTTCATTCAAATCTACTAAGAAATGTTCCCACGCAAAAGTATTTTTCTACAAACAATAACCTGCTCATCATAAGAACTATACTATCTCCAAGCTAGAGTTGTTGGTTCTATATATTGTGCTTCGAGGGTTGTTCTCCAGGTTCTCCTGTTCTCCCCCATCTGTAAAATCATCACTTAAAGTGCCTATTTCACGTATTTTTGTGGCAAATGACAAATGAAAACTGGTTTGGAATGCCTCTTGTGACATCATCATATCCGGTAAATTTGACAGTGAAAAAGTCCATGAAGATGAGATTTCGGCTCACAATATAGATTATGATTTTGCTCAGGAAGATCCAAATATTACGAATAATATGTAAAATATCCAAATGTTAGATAGGCACTCCAATTGGGGAAAACAAAAATTCAAATTCCATGCTCTCACTGACTGGAACAATCTGAACTCTATTATAAGAGAAACTCTCTCTACCAAGTTTTAAGGCCAAACTTAAACAAATTTTAAATTGATTTGTTATAGTTTTCGTACATTTTGATGCTTATGATTCTATATTTTTACTTAGTGTTTTAAATTAGTCTATATTCATTATTTGTAATTTTTCAGGACCCCACTGAAAATCGCTTCACGCGAGTAGGCTTCCTGGTTAAATACTATTAAATAAGATCTTGGATGTGTTACGAGGAGCGCTTTTAATATGCCAACATTTCGCCACGTTTGATCTGCTTCATAATTTGTAAATATTGATATATATACTTTATCATTTAAAGATATATATCAAAACAAATTTTTATTATAACTTCCCCAACATATATCATATGAATCCTACCTCAAATAGATCATTTTGTATTTGAGACCAGTGATCAAATTTCGCTCGAAGAACTGATAACTCTTCATACTATAGTAAACAGTAATTTAAAGAGAAGTTAAATAACATATGCATCTCATTTTTTTTAATTATATGTACAGCTATAAGAGTTTCCATTTAATCAAAAGCCATAAAAAGCAGACGTGGAGTCGTTAACGTCACACCAACTATATTTATCACTAAAGCGAGGAGGAGGTGAGCTGCCGAGATTTTTAGCAATTTGAGGGGGGGGGGGGACTAGTCAAGGGTGTAATGGCTGAAGTTTAATACTCAAGGGAATATCAGTTGAAGTATAAATCGATAGGAAACAAAAACCTGAAAGAAATTAAATAACATGAGCTAATAATAAAGTCCCTTTCTAACTAAAAAACAAAAGAGGAATTTAAATAAAAGAAACGTTCGTTAAGGCCAAGGGGTGTGTAGTGCCAAGTTTAAAAATGAGATGCTTCTCTTGCCGCTTACGGTTATTATTACCACCTGCGATGGCAAAGATGGCACAGACTTTCATATCTGAAACCGAATGGTTAGAGCTGTTGAAATGGCGGGCTGCAGGTTTGTCAACATCATTATTCCTCACGGAACGAAGATGTTCAGCAAACCTGTCTGAAAGGCGTCGCCTAGTTACACCGATGTAGATTTTAGGGCATTTATCTCAAGAAATGCGATAAATGATGTTGGTGGACGTGCTTGAAAAAGTATGACGGATTGTGCAGTCCGATGTAGGGGCAGTAATAACTGTGGTGGGATTGAGAAAAGGGCATAACTTTAAAATTGAAAGGATGAAATGTTACAACTAGAGGAATTTTGTTGTTTGAAACTTGTTCCAAACAAGGAACGCTCTTTGAACGGCGAGGTCTACAATAGGGAGCTAAAGTGTTGATACATTTGGTGTTTTTTCTCAAGAAATTGCAATATTTACGAACATATCAACGAAAAATACAGGTTCGATTCACACTACCCCTCTCCCCCCCCCCCGTATCAATGTTGCCGACATGATGAGCATGTGGTGAAAAAGAACATTTTCAAATTTCGATCAACATCAAGGAGGGGAGGGGGGTTTAATTTGACGTACGTTCTCATTGAAATGTGCAGTTTACTTGGTTTTGAAGAAGTGTATCAACACATTTTGCTCTCTATTGTAGAAGGTTGGTAGGGTAACCATGTTAAATAAAAATATCTCATTTCCATCGCTTTAGCTTCAAAATCTTGGTCGTCGCTACATAAACAGCAAAGATATGAGCTTGACTATCGTCCATGTATACTGTGTAATGTTCGAATGAATTAGTATAACCCATCACTTATTTTCTGATAATGTTCACCATCAAACAAAAATTGCACTAGTAAGCACTAGTTCTGTTCGGCACAGTAACGTGGACTCAGTGAAGTAACTCCAACTCAGTGACACCATCTTTTACACTATTTCGCCAAAAACCGTCAAAACTGCCATCAACAATTTCATCCAAGCTGGCGAAGCAATTTTCCCTTTCGTAAACAGCTTTACCATCCCGAAGGCTATTTGTCATCCTAAACAATCAGCCCCCTAAATCCTAAACCTAACCCCCAGAAATTTCCTGATCTCAATACCACGCCCAACTTTCCTTTATAAAATAGAAAATGGCATTGACTAATTGCCTGCATCTAACACTTTTTTACACTCACATGTATTTATCACTTATACCTTTTCAAGGAGTCTTTCTCTAGCCGCTTCTAGATTAGGTCTCATTTCAAGGTTTTCTCCTTAAAAGGAAAAATACACGTTGTTTACTGCATAGTCAATAGATTTAGTAAAGAGGACGCAGGTAATAAGTTCATTTCCAATATCAATAATATATACACAGATAATTTCATGTTACAAGGGACCCTAATACTAGGGTTGGGGTTAGGGTTAGTATTCGGGTTAGTATTAGGGTTGGGGTTAGTATTAGCGTTGGGGTTGGAGTTAGGGTTAGTATTAGGGTTGGGGTTAGTATTAGGGTTAGTATTAGGGTTGGCGTTAGTATTCGGGTTAGTATTAGGGTTGGGGTTAGGGTTGGAGTTAGGGTTAGTATTCGGGTTAGGATTAGGGTTGGAGTTAGGGTTAGAATTCGGATTAGTATTAGGGTTGGGGTTAGCGTTAGTATTATGGTTAGTATTTGGGTGTCTCGTAACATGAAATTATTTCTGCATACATCATGAACTATACCAGGACACGGACGTCGCGAGGGCGTCAGTTTGACCGAGGATAACTAGTTCTAAGACGCCGTCGTATTGTGAGAAAAATCAGATTAGGGACTTTAATATCTACGACTACTGTATTTGATGTTTGAAACTTGTTTTATGACCTCCAAAATGCTTCTGCTGAAACGATTGTAGTGTTTGAGCTGAAGCCATAAGTCATAAGTCTCTCATGTCTAAGCGAGTACTGCGAGTTCACGTCATCCTGCAGAAGACGAGAACGTGAAAATGCTCAGAGTTGCGTTGTAAACAGAACGTATATAGAATATATAGAATGCTTTTTTGAAGGCGCGTCGTCGAGGTTGCCGCGTCGTAGATCGTGTCGTTAGTTTTCTTTTCAATTTTGACGTCATTGAGTGTTTGTCATTTGTTCCTTGTACTCAATGACGTCAAAATTGAAAATAAACCGCCGCTGGACCTCGAGTCTGAGCCGTCGAGCAAACTCGAAAATGGCGGCGTCCAGAAGCATAAAATACGATAATGAAAACGTTATTTCTCGAATACAAGAGCAGATACCGTAAAACTATTAACATTTCTAAACATTATACTTAAAAGCCCTTTTATTTAAAAGTTGTTTTTTTAGTACAGTTCCCCTTTAAATCTCTTTTAAACTTTTTTCAACAACAAAACTCACTCGCAATTTCTTCAATATTTGCCATTTGTTCATCACGCTTTTTCTTTGATGAATGAATCTACATAAACAAGAAAATATATACAAACTATTTTTACGTGTTTTACATATATTTTATTAAGTTTGACTAAATCATATTCTTCTTTGCTTGAATTATTTTTAACTACATTAAAGGTGCCGTGCAGTCTGTTCTACAGGTACGCATGTCCATGACGCATGATTTATTATTTGATTTCCTAAATGTGGACAATTATATATCAATCAATGTGGTCTGTTCTCGTGCAGGGATCACGAGAAAGAGAGGAAGAGAGGAAGTAAATCGAATTCAAGTATAGATAATGATATAGAAATTAGAAAAGACGCAACTTCTTTGTAAGTCTTCAAGTCCAGTTATTCTATCAATAGCGCTCCGTCCAGATGACGTCAGTATCGATGTTTGTCCGCTTTTACCCATAATTCTTGCGGCCATAACAAACGAAAATAGCTCATTTGTAATAATTTGTGAGTCAAATTTGGTTTGTTTGTCCGCTTTTTGAGCTATTAATAGCAACCAGACGCTACGCTATTAAAAGACAGATACTTATGTATAAATATGGTATGATGCTATATCTATTTGGTAATTTTCTCTCTTCGAGTACTCGTGCAGCAGTGTTCTTTTAATCCGAGTTATATTTATAGTTTAATTCGAATTATTGTAGCAACTCTTTCCGACAAATTTTCCTTTAGCCTTTTTATCAACACGCAGAAATGTTGTCTACAAATAGTCTTCGTTTGATAACTTTGTGCACAGAACTAGATTCGCCTAAACTTCTAACCGCGCCTTCACCTTCCACCATATCTTCGAATAATCGCAGGAAATGTAAACACAGGTGTGGACGGCGTTAGATCATATATTGAGCTAACTTACAACGTCTTTGGAACGATGTTTTTAGTATAACTATAGAAAATACAGCCGGGGGTTAGGAAGACACTTAAGGCGGGGGGTTAGAAAACTCATTAGGCGGGGGGTTAGGGTTGGAAAACTCATTAAGCAGGGGGTTAGAAAACTCATTAGGCGGGGGGTTAGGGTTAGAAAACTCATTAGGCGGGGGGTTAGGGTTGGAAAACTCATTAAGCAGGGGGTTAGAAAACTCATTAGGCGGGGGTTAGGGTTAGAAAACTTATTAGGCGCGGGGGGTTAGGGTTAGCATCTAAGTTGTTTTGGGGTTTGGTTATACTAAAAAACATCGTCCCAAAGACGCCGACTGTACATAATAGCTCAATATGATCTAACGCCGACCGGTGTGGACCACACGTTGGAATTTCTCGCACATGCGCAGAACAGACTAGAGTTCACCTTTAAACTATACTTACAAGATCAATATCAAAAATAAGTTGCATCAATTTTTCAGGGTTACTTTCAAAATTCCTTTAGTTCTTCTATACTAAATAGAAATAAAATAGATTTCCATTCACAATTTTTTCATCTCATTTCTCACCTTCCATTATTCATTTGGGAATACAAATGGTAAATGGATTAAATCATTATTATGAGAAAATATATGTAATAATAATAATAATAATAAAAGACGTATTAGGAGCATTATACAATAGTCTCAATGCTCTTACAACAATATATTCTTAATTATACTTATAAAACTAATTACAGTTTTATAAAACTAATTACAGTTTTTTCAATTACATTATAAGATAAAGACTACTACATATATATTACCACTGTGAACAAAAACTATTAATTACTAATTAACTATTATTATATTATTATTATTATTATTATATTATTATTACTATTTAACTATTTATGTAGGAATGAGAGCATCCTTAATATGTTGAATCATTACTCCTGAATAATATACAATTATTGGATGAGATTGAGCATGATATATTGTGTTATCAACGCCGAGGTTTGTGTTATATACCAAAGCCGAAGGCTGAGGCGGATAACACAAAACCGAGGCTTGAAAACACAAGATATATCATGTGAAAACCGAATTCAATAATTGTTTTATCATACAATTATAAATGTAGAAGCCTTTTGACATTACTTCCGGTTAAGAAAAGCTTGCAAAAACTATAAACTTGGATAATTTATAATTACGTCACCTACAGACAATTTTGATATTTTATAGGTGGCAAGACATCAAGAATTGTGTGTAGGTTTTTTAGCCAATCACATTCGAGATTGTATGAGTATTGTATAATAATACTACATGAGGTACTATACTAAATATTTATTATAAATACCTGTAACGATCCAAATGGTCAGCTACATTTAAGAATTCTTCAGGCTATTTTTTACAGAAAAAGTCAATGGGAATCAATCAGGGAATATTGTTCTGTCTTGAAGAATAGAAACTTTATGCAGATAATTTTACTATTAAATTAAAATATTAAATTGTGATAACAACAAAAGCAGTAGCAACAATAACAACAACAGCAGAAAAGCAACCGTAACATAAGCAATACAACTAATACAGCAACAGCAGCAGTAGCAACAATAACAACAACAGCAGAAAAGCAACCGTAACATAAGCAATATAACTAATACAGCAACAACAGCGAATAACAAACAGCAAATAACAGGCAACAAACAACGACGACGACGACGACAACAACAACAACAACAGGCATAGTTTGATACTTCTCTGCCAGATTAAAAAATGATATATTATTATTTATATTCATTAACCAGCTGTTGTGGTCTAGTGGTTACCACACATGTCTATGAGCTGGGAGACACAGGTTGAAATCCTGGATCGGACCACCACTCATGCAGGGTCTTAAAAATAAGTTATATAAGTGAGGGGAAAGTGCTGCCTTTGCAATAATATCAGCAAATTGTAAGACTTTCTGGTCTTCTCGGATAACGACCTTAAATCGTAGGTCCTCGGAACCCCTATAACAGCCCTTTAAGCGGTTGCTATTACACTGTAAAAACAGATTCGTTGAAACAACCAATTTGATAGGTTGTGTCAGACTCAATTTGAATTTAACCAATTTGAATGGTTAAACTAACTAAATATTTTGGTTTAAAATGAGCTCAGTTTGGTTGTTTCAACCCATAAAAAATGGTCAATTGATGAGTCTGTGACAACCGAAGAAATTGGTTGTTTTAACCAATCTGTTTTTACAGTGTTATAATACAGTAGCTCAAAATGCGGACAAACAAACCAAATTTGACTCACAAATGATTGCACATGAGCTATTTTCTTTTGTTATGGCCGCAATAATTATGGGTAACTGCGACAAACATGGGCACTGACGTCATCTCAACAAAGTGCTATTGGGCTTTTAGCCTGCTATTGGGGTATTCCGTTCACCTAAGAGTGATAAATCTAACAAACTAAACTAAATATTAATTATATATTGGATGTAGCATCAAGCTATGTCTGATATTCTACCTGTAAACTACGTTGGAAAGTGTATGTTAACATATTTAACAATGATTACAATGACTATTATGATAACGATATTAATAATGATAAAACAATGGCTTACATGTATTCGAGACTGGATGGAAGAAGCTTGGTTTGTATCTTGTATGTTTAGTAGGTTTTCAGAAAACGTTGAAGCAGAACTTTAATAAAAAGATTATGTAGTAGTTAAAACATGAGCGGCCGATGTTTATGTACTGTTTAAAACACGAGCAGCAGTGTTTTATCAGATATATAACACGAGGCGCAGCCGAGTGTTTTATATCTGATTAAAACACTGCTGCGAGTGTTTTAAACGGCTTAAAAAACGACCAGCATTTGGTAAGTTCGTTTGGCGTAGTAATTTTGAAAAATAACGTTGTCTAAGCCGAGAAAATCAAAGCTAAAGTTTATGTAAATTAGGATGAATCTTTATCACATATAAAGATACGACACGGTGGTGATTTTTCCTTTGTGTTTTCTTCATGCATTATTGATGAGTTTTTTAAGGGCATTTACAATGACGAGCAATTGCATGTAAGTGCCTATAAAAATCGGCCGCGGATATTGTGAAATGAACTTGTAAAATTAATTGAATATATGATGCATACTTTGTTTGGAAGTTGTAGAAACGGTACAAACAAATTATTTTAACTCCAAAAAAGCTCAATTTGAGCAAGTTAACTTTGATAAAACATTGATGTTTTATTAATCAATGTTTTATCGTGTGTTAAAGGGATATGGCAATATAAATGAACTTTGTCTCATTTGAAAGAACTCGTAAAATGGTATAAGAAAACCTTTTACAATTTTTCTGTATCTTTCTTGGTTTTTGAAATATTTCTGATAATTATGACAAAAGACAGTCTACAATCCGCCATCTTGTTGTAATATTTGACCTAATTAGGAAATTGGTGACGTCACAAGCAGGGTAAACCTGATGAAACTACTCCATAGGTGACCGATTTTCGCGGAAGGCTTTTTAAAATGTTGTGGGCCAATTGAAAATGGAAATAGTGCAACATAATCGAGTTTCTGGCTCATAATGTCGTAAGGTTGGCAAGATAAAAATTTCACTTTACCCTACTTATGACGTTACATGCATATCGAAATAATTCCAAGATGGCGGGACAGAACGCTGTCTTTCGTCAAATTATTTCGAAAAACCAAAAACGATAAGGGAAAACTGTAAAAGGTCTTGTTATACCATTTCACGAGTTCTTTCAAATGAGACAAAGTTAATTTATATTGCCATATCCCTTTAAAGATGCTGATTAAATATTAATTTCTTTTGAATTTTCTTCATGAATTATTAATGAATTTTACAAGTGTAGTTTAAAACACGAGCAGCAGTGTTTTATCGGGTGGATAAAAGACGAGGTGATAGCCGAGCATTTTAGACCCGAAAAAACACTTTGCTGCGAGTGTTTTGAACGGTTTCAAAAACGACTGCATCTAAATAACCATGTTTACCAACTATCTCAGTGATTCAAGCTATTTTCGCCGAGAAAATCGAAGGAAAAGTTTATGTAAATCAGGACGAATCTTTATCACCGTATAAAGACATGATACGGTCATGATTTTCCTTTGTGTTTTTCTCATGATTTTCCGGAATGCTTTGGCGGAATACTTTGGTAAAATGAATGGGCAATAAATCAAGTCAATAAATCAACACAATATTCTAAGAATGAAACACCATTCTTAAACGTCTTGGAAGAATGATGTAAAAATGGGGGATGGGTGAACAGATCTCATTATTTTTACGTTTTTATTACTGCCAAATAATGTAATCTCTAATGAAAGAATTTCTACAAATGAGTTTTATTGAAGATCATATTTGAGAAAGTATTACATGAACAATGATAAAACATGACAGTTATCAACTTGTTAGTGAACCTTATATAGTTGCCATGGCAACACACTATTTTTATTTCTTATAATGTATTTCATGTTTTTGTATCTACTGCGCAGGCGTAGTAGTTATGTTGGGATGCTGTAAGTAATAGAATGCTTCAGAGCCAATCAAACCTCGGAAGAATGAAACGGGAAATCACGACTATTTCCGATCAATGAGAATCAAGGAATTTTCTGTGGCCTACGCATATATATCCTAGTTGTATCAAGCAATAGATACATGTACATCGAGCGTGCCTATTTTTTTTTAATATTTGCAGAACAATGAAATAAAATCTTTATTGTCATCATGGAGAGGGGGCTGGCATGTTACCTAGAATGTTGTTATGGCGACAATTAAGTAGTGTAGTCCATCGATCATTATATATATATATATATATTAGCACAACCCGCGTATTGTCTAGAACTTCGCTCTATTTCACTCTTTACAAAATATCAACTCTGTCCAATGTGTAAACCACACTAAAATTTCGAACAATATTTAAAAAAATGACAACTATAAAGTGAGAAAGAAAACACGAGACTCCTTGTCATTCATGAACTTTTTTAAAAATGAAAATCTATGATTATGTTCCTTAATTCTAGAACGTTAAAACAATTTATAACTAACAACACCATCATCATTGAAATGTTTTTGTTCACAATAATGAAAATAACGAGTTCTGGTAAAATAATGTAAATATATCCTGCAGTTACGAGTTCACAGTATAATAATGTAGACCCCAGCAATGCTAGAAAATCCCGCTTATAAAAGATCTGAGTTAACAGTTTCATAATCGTATTATGACTGTGCATACTGTATTAACTGAAGTTACACACGAGTAAGGTAGCTTCCCCTGCACTGAATGCTCTAGTGTGGGAATTAAATAAATAAAAGGTGGCGTGTGATTCAATTGATAAGTGAAAAAACACTAAGTTACAGTATAACCGAGTATTTTGTCAGCTTCTGGAGGTTTTTTCTATGCGCCATTATAACTTGATGCCATAAATGCTTTTATTTCTTTTATAAAACAATATCTTTAAATTGTAAATAAAATCAAGAAAACCGCGGTTTAACTGACTCACGAGATGCTTGTCACCAAACCGTCCTCCTCTACTAACTATGGTGGCAATCGAAAAAACAACAACGTCGGTGTCGATCATTTTTTTGATTGCCACGTATGAGATGAGCCGGTAAAAAAAGGTCACATATCAAGTCAGCATGCCTTTCTGTTCCAGCTAGTACTAAATATTGCTGGCTCACAGACGTTTTTAGCGGGAATTCGAAAAAAATGGCTATACCAGTGTGACCAGCTTTGGTAAAATATTTTACTTTTGGTAAAATTTCGTCAATTTTGGAAAAAATTTTAGTAATGAAATTTTTTTAGTAAAATTTTGGTAAATTTTTAGGAATTTTAATTATTTTGGTAAAAATTCGTGTTTGGAATGTTCTGTTGTGCAAATAGAGATGCAAAAAAAAGCCTTAAAAAGCCTGGAAAAGCCTGCGATGAACGATGAATGAAACTGTCTAGCCTGCACAACTTGCCTAATTTCGAACATGGAATAGGAAATTAACGGATTTTCAGGCTAACCTTGTCGGCTCCATGACGTCACTATTGTATTTGGCGGGGAATTGCAGAGAATGCGCACACGTTTCTACGTCGACCTACTTCATGGTCTGCCTATTATTTTGTTTCGATTATTTTATTGTTACGACGGATTTCTTATCAAACCGGGGGGGGGGGCGAAAATTGGTAAAAACTTTCTCGATTTAGTAAAATTTGGAACACAAATTTAGTAATAACCGCTGGA
Organism: Chrysogorgia sp. JL179-B06; assembly: GCA_035772405.1. Classification (NCBI taxonomy): domain Eukaryota; kingdom Metazoa; phylum Cnidaria; class Anthozoa; order Scleralcyonacea; family Chrysogorgiidae; genus Chrysogorgia; species Chrysogorgia sp. JL179-B06. Next base: position 3,022,997 of record JAYKKM010000144.1, read on the forward strand.
AAAATCTGGTCACACTGGGCTATACTGTAAAAAGTCTACTTGTAACCTAAATTTAGAGCAATCGTTCGTTGAAAAAAACTTCGAAATACGTTGATGGCAACTTGATCACGTTTTACTTTGCTTACGAGGGCTTAAAACAACCATTTTCAAGGTGGAAATGTGCTTTCAAATGAACAAAAAGGAATGGCTAGAAGAGAAAGGCAAAATGGCGTTGTTGTATAAACACCGTTATGGAGCTATCAATTCGTCGAAATCATCTGAAATCCAGCGTTTGGGGAAAGAAAAATAAAGATTAAGTCATAGGTGATGTCTAGATGGCAGAATATTGAAATGGTTTGACTATATTTGAAAAAATCATCAGGTCATCCTTATTCGTCCACTGAGTTCATGACTTCTTGTGTAGTTTTTGACAAGACCCTACAAGCATGCACTTGGTGACACGACAAACGGATGTATTCAAAGGCTAAATGATAGGCCAAGCAGCAATTTTTTAAGCGGAACAAATTTGGGGAAAATTTTGTCGGTATACAACCAGGGAATGAAGGAAAATTATTTTCGTTTTGGTGGAAAGGTCTAGATTTTTTTTTGCAAATACATGTAACCACAATATTTGCTGGTCACCAAAATACTGGCAATGACTAAAAAATACAGTTAAATTCCATTTCAAAATTTGCCGACAAAAGGTAAGTAGATTCACTGCTTAATGAGTAAATTTTTTAACAAACTTATAGACGTAAATTGTAAAATATTATTCACAACATAATACGAAACAAGGTGAAAATTATTTGCCAATTTATTCAGAGAACTCATGGGTCGGAACAATGTCGAACAGAGAAACTCAGCTCATTATTTCATTACCAACGGACAATTTTATATTATTTTATACCCTTCAGATTTCAATAGCTATCCCCATACATCTCAAAAATAATCATTATTTTCTGGTGGAAAGGGCTAGATTTCGAGTTATAATCGATTGAACATCGCACGTAAATTTTCAAGGTAAACAAAGCAACAGTGGGATTCAGCAGAGAGTGTTTCGTTTTCGCATCGACAACGCGACACCCCGAAATACTGCTGTCTCAGAACAAGACACTTATTAATTAGAAATAGTTTTACCTTTAATTTTGTAGCTAAAATGTTTTGTTCATTTCACAAACAGCCTTTGACCAATATGCCACAACCAAGTTCGTAAATATACAACTTAGTTTTTGATATTTCGTGTGCTTTCTTTATTTTTTCAGATCTTTAATTTATAAACTATGTATGTGGCGTTTACCAAAGTACTTTATGTTTCAAAATGCTGAAAAAAATACTGTATAAAAAGCAAAGCCTTTTCTGGGCATTTTGCCGCCATATTTGTTTATATTTGAATTCTCTTCGGAAAATACCGCCGGCCCTCCGGTAAATCCCGGCTGACGCATGGCGCATACAGATTTCCCTGTTTACTTAGTAGCCAAGCGCAGTCCGTTGTTCTACACTAGTTATTTTTATAAATATAAATAATATTCTTACCTTTCTTTATTTGTTGGACAGAAAGTTGGGGGATTATCAACAAATTGTTTGCAAACATCGTGTAATGATCTTCCTAAATTTGAGTGCATGTAAAACTAAAATAAATTAATAAGAAAAGTTAGCGATATATATATATATATATATATATAAATTATATATATTTATATATATAAAATAACCGGAAGTAAATGAACGACAACACGCTATCTGATTGGTTACTGAAAAAACCGTGTCATTATAACTCAAGCTCACGTGTCCTCGCGTGGATTTTGTCGTTTTTGAGGGATTTTAAATAGTTTAAATCACAAAAGGAGAATACCTGGATACATGGCTAATCAAGGTACTAACACAACAGAATGTTTTAACTGCAACGTTGAGTGCATTTCATCGTTAAAATCGCCAACGTGTTTTCAACAAAGGCTTCCTAGCAACGCACATAGCAACGCCTCTTATACCAGGTAAATCTGCATTTTTCATGGCTTTATTGTTAATTTAATGGTGTTATTTTATAAAAGAAATAAAAAAACTTTGTCGTTGTGTGGACATCTTTGAGAACTTTTTATATGACATTTTAAAGCATATGGACTGTTTTAAAGTATTTTAAATTTTTACTGGACCAATAGATTATTTTGAATTCCTACTATATATATGCATGCTTATACCCAGCCATTTGTTCTGCTAACATATTTTTGTATTTATAGTTAGTAGGGCCGCTGGTTCATCAGTTTCACTGTCATGCGTTTACCTTCATTAATAAAGTTGATTGATTGATTGATAATGGCACTCGAGAAGCTAGCAAAACACTCGGATATCGCCCCGTGTTTTATACGCATCTCTCATGCCGTTATAACTCGATAATCACACGCGACACGATATATAGTGTATAATTACCGAGTCAGACTCATTCAGATTGTTCCAAGCTACACTGATGAGCTGTTGTAGTGAAACACGGTTGTCTGTAGATTGAATTATTTTATATATATATATATATTCATCATTTGTAAACCAGAAACTTGTACTTTAAACAAAAGAAACGAACTAGCTAGTGCATGCCGGCATGCAAACAAATTTTTAATTAAAAACGGTTAGGTTTTACGCACTATGGATGAACGGTATATAAATGGGATATTTTTAGTTTAATCTGATTATGCGCCTGAAGAGAGAGGATCTATGAAGGGTCTCTCGAAACAGAACTGTAGTGCTTTTTTAAATGAACAATCTTAGGTTTTAATCTTTAATCTTTAATTTTATATATATATTATATATATAATATTTTTTTTTTTAAAAATCGTGTCGCGTGTGATTATATATATATATATTTTGGTTTTTTGAGATACCAGATCAAACTGGAAACAAACTAGGACTATATAGAGACGACGGACTAGCCGCATTCAGGGAATCGAAAACATCAAAAAACAAATATGAAACATCCCCCAATACATCAACCGTCATAGCAATCACCCACGATCAATACTCCGCAACATACATTACTCGATGCAGTTAACAGAAGGTTATCTAACATCTCTTCCGACAAAAAATCGGTTGACTCAGCCATCAACTTAGTAAGAGAAGCGACCGAGAAACAGGTGTGTAATCTGGTTCAATCAAACTCACCGAAAGAGAAGCGACCGAGAAAAGGAATGGTAATCTGGTACATCCGCCCTACAAAATGACGCCACCAACATCGGCCATATATTCTACAAACGATCGACGAATGCCTTCCCAAGAACCACCACTGCCCAAATATTGACAAATACTTAAAATTAGCTCCATGCCCAACATACAAAACATTATTTCGTCAACACAACAAAGTAAAAGAAACTCATGCAAACAACAGCGCGCAAAATGCAACTGCCGCCAGAAAGATACAGAAAAAAATGCCAAGCCAACACACAAGCCAGTCACAAGAGAAGAAACAGAAAAACCTATGTCTGTCTAACAGAAAGAAAATTTAAAATAATATGAAACAGAAAGAATTCCACCGAAACTCAGCAAAAGTTCTTAAATACCTCTAAATACATCGGATGCAATACTATATTCTAACATCAAGAAAATTTAGCGACACGAAAGCTGAATTACTATGTTTACACGAAAAGTTTGTTATTATTTGTCACCCAGAACTAAGCTCGCTAACAGTAGAAATGAACTTGTATCTACTTGCACAGAAAGAAAACATTTGTATGCAGCCAATTAATTAATATTTATCACATGTAAACTGCACTCCCATTACCATTACGTCATACACACAAACAATTCTCCACCATACATCTCAAGTTTCATACACACTGGCATCAGACGCGATAATCACTTGAGGAGTGTGGTAAGCTTCGCTTGCCATACGAAACAATTTTGTAGTGATTAAAGTTCAATGAAGTAACTCAAGCTTGTCTTTTTATTTAACAATATATATATTTTTTTGTACTATATATACAGTATATATATATATATATATATATATATAAAATCATCAGGATAAAAACTTTAAAACTTTAAACTCCGAAACGTTGATTTTTTAATAAAGTTTTTATCCTGATGATTTTATAAATGATTTTAAACTTTAAGAGGAGGATTCCTGATTACATTACAAGAATATTTAGATATAGAGTTACTGTACATTACGAAAATGTTCACTCACTTTGTTGACAGAGTCACATCCAATGACAATCATCTAGAAAGAAAAATATTCAATTAGTTATTAATTCACATAATCAGCAGAGCACACTGTTGTAACACAACACACTCTAAGATAACACAGTGTAACACAACACACTGAAACATGACACACTGTAACACAATAAGTTAACCAAACCTGATCATTGACCCACGGATGAGTGACATCAGGTGAAACTGTGATTATGGGAATTTCATTGGGGAAATTTGGTGGTAAATACCTAAACAAAAGATAGTGGAAGCCTTAACAATGTCACATGTTACACAACACAGTAGATAAAACCTCTCACAATTCATAAACAAAAAAGATTCAAGAACATGAACTAGTATTGTACTGTACGTAATAGTGCAAACACGAGACGGAAGACTTTACCGGGATTTCAAAGTCCGAGTGCCTATTGAAAATGCGAGCCGAAGGAGTGCATTATTAATGCACAAGGGCTTTGAAATCCCGGTAAAGTCTGACGTCGTTTGCACTGACTTCTCAAACATAGTAATTTACATATTTCCTAGGACTTTGAAATATTTCAAAACGTCATCACGTGATCAGCTAGATGGATCTTCCTCCGGTTTCAAAACACTTATTAAACATTAATTTATTTTGTTTTTGGTTCATGAATTATTAATTTAATGAGTTTGAGAATGTACTTTGCTGTGCTGTGGATTTGGGGTTTTTTGCAAAGACGATGGCAAGGTATCTTCTTTTTAAAACTGCTGATATTCGACCTATTTTTTGTTTTTTTTTCCGTTTTTTGTTTAGAAAATCTGATAAGATACTTTAGAAAATTCTATATAAAACCATATAGAAAATCCTATAAGATCCTTATACAGATATATATAGCTTGTGCTAATACAGTACAGACAATGTTATAAATCCATAAAGAAAAAAAACCTATAAGATCCCTTACAAAATTCTACATAAGACCCTTTAGAAAATCCGATAAGATCATTATCAGATATTTGTGCTAATAAAGTACAGACAATGTTATAAAACCATATAGAAAA
>JAYKKM010000145.1:0-110000 GCA_035772405.1 Chrysogorgia sp. JL179-B06
AGTCACCGGCCTTAATGTATAACTAAACTCTGCCTCACAATCTTATGGCCCTCCGTTGGTCAGTCGGTCTAGAACACCGCTTTTTCCTCTTCCGTTATAATTTGTGGCACCTCTTGTCTTTTAACCGGTAATACTAAGTAATAGTTATGGTTATGAGTTCTGTATATATAGTGGTGGTAATGCCGGGAGAAGAATTGGGTATATTACAAGTAATATTTGGCATTTCACTCGATTAAACTGCATGTTCTATAAGGATTTATGGTGAAGAAAAATTTCGAGTGTTAGGGACCCATCATAATTATTTATGGCCGGGGTGGGAACCGAAGAGAAAATAGTTAGGTAACTGAAAATTCTAAGACCCAGTAAATGTTTAGGTAAAACCCTTATCTGAAGGGTTCATGAGTAGAAAAATTTTCATGACTAATTACATAAAAAATTAAGAGTTCATCATTTAAAATTGGAATCTCATCATCAGTTCTCCTTAGTCACTCATCAGTCATCATTGCACATTATAGCTTTTGTTATTGTATTCCACTGCTTGTTTTCTTTGGATTCCTGTTCTGCATAGTGAGATAATAATCTGAAAGTTACAGTACGATCGGTCTGTATATCTATCTGGGTTTGTTATTAAAACTTGTATCGACGATATGCTGGGAATTGGGCTTTATCTAACTTTTTTCTTCTTGGGTTGGGTAAAAGATTTTCTTTACCCATACAGTAAATGGTTATGGGATATATAGATATTTTCTTTATAGATATTTTCTCACAGCTTTATAAATCCTCTGAATATGTTTCACGTTCGCTACGAAACGTTTTAACTTTTTTGACTTGTCTTAGACTTCATTATGGCAGTGCGAAAAGCCGAAACACGGGGTGGTGGGAAAATGTTCTATAATTACTTATGGCAACAATAGCGCGCGGCCAGGAAATTACATGCTTGCGATAAACGCCTTAACACCTCTCCCAAGGTTTTTATATTAATTGTTAATTGATCTTGAATAAAACACGTGCATGCATGGTTTCGAAAAACAAAAAATCCAGATGATTTTGATTTTGTCGTAAGATAATTTTTTTTTGTTTTTAAACTAAAATAGGAACATTACCTTGTTTCGTTTTCTTTGCCAGAATTAACTCCCTGGGCATTTAATTATGAAATTTCCGCCTTTTGAGGTGTTGTCTATTGAACAGGAGAGGTTTATCTCTAAATTCTAAAAATGTAAAGAAAACTAATTGATCGTGCCGAAAAAGATGTTATCTTGCGTTGCGTTACCAGTCGTCAATCGTTCAGCAGGCTTTATTCTGTGTTGTTTGTTCTTCCCTGCATGTTTTTTTTGTGTAGTTGCTTTGTCTCTGTTGTATGTTATTTTTTACGCGATTTGGCAACACTTTATATAGCTTTGCCGACGCGGCCTGTCGAGGGAGATTAATTCATAGAATGCTCAAAGTATACCTTAATAACTAAAATTAACCTCATTAACCTTACATCATTATTTATTATCTATTTCCAATAGAATTGCGGAATTCGTTTAATTTGAGAGGCATGCAGGCGTTTCTACTCCCTCCATATTTTCAGCAAGTTAATTATGGATTGTTTATTCGAGAAGGGATAATCTAGTGATAGTATTTATCAGCAGGTATTGGAATCACATGCAATCATGCAATCACTATATTCTCATGAGTGCATTCCATGATCAGTAATGTGTTTTCCTTTATATACGCCGGACTGATTTTCCGTCGACTCTCGTGCGAAAAAAGCAACTCTCGTGCGAGTATAGTGGGAGCTGAAACTCTACCCGCCAGCACAATTCTGTTGTTTCAATTTTCAAATTAAATTTCCAAATGACAATATTAATAAATCAAACAGTTTTTAATTAGATTTGCAAACGGGTATAGATAAAACGCGGATTTGCGGAATTGCGGATTTGGGGATAAAACGCGGATTCGGGGTTAAAACGCGGATTTGGGGATAAAAAAGACAATGCTAACATAAAACGTTATAATGCGTTTGCGGTTTGGCAATTGATAAGTACAATTTAATCACTCAGCTTCGTGTACCAAGCCTTGCAAACTGGCTATTATTGAAATTGTTTGAAAAAAAACCCGAATATCAAATATATTTTGTAACTTCTATGAAATAAATTTTAGCGGTGTTAGTTCGTAGTTGCCACGGTTGCTCGCAAACATTAAAGCCTGGAGGCGTCATTGCCAATCCACCATACGACATGACGGTAATCTCTCGAATGAATAGAGGTTTTCGAGCAACACCTGGCGGGGAGATTATATTTAAAGAAGGGAATGTGTATTTTCATATAAACCTAAGTTGTATCCGAACGAAGCAGCCGTACTTCGTTCCACAAAGCACGGAGGCAACTGGCCTTACTTAACTCCCGTTCATGTTCGTTATCTACAAGAGTTCGGTATACAGTGAGCTTTGAAGACTTCGATTTCTGTTTTATTTTTCACGTATAGGGGTATAACTTGTATAAGTAGGAATAACCTTCCATTAAACAATTTTTCACATATTAGTTATTATGCCACGTGTGAAGACGCGTTGTATCCGGTGACACGAGACGGTACTACGTCTGAAATGCGTGTTCGTTGTAGACGACGTAACGTTTGAAATTGTAATTTTGTTGTTGGGACCTAGAATTTTGTCGTATAATACAATCTCGCACAACTTCGACTAATCGACGAAGTATTGAATAGATTTGTTAATAATAAAAAGGCGCAGAGAAACGTCCGCTAACGACACACTGATCGACGCTGTTGTATTTAAAAGAAACTGATGAGGTAGATGTGAATCGCTTTGTATATTTCAAGCCTGAGTAAATGTTTTGTAAACGTGTAAAATGCAATTTGATTTCAAGTTGTTTACTACGGCATTTAACTCCTTATAATCGCCTGAAGTTAGGCAGAATATAAATATTTCATTATTAGCACATGACATGCCTTAATTTAATCAATCGCTTGCGAAAGTAGGTGCGAAACACTAACAGGTTTATTTTTATTCACTTTGAATTCATGGTATACGTAAATAGCAGCTTGAATTATGTGTGCATAATGAAAATATTTCATTATCAGGAGGAGTCTGCACGCAGGCTAATGCATGTGCACGTCGGTCACTTGCGAAGTTTTGAATGTCAACCAAATCGTCACTTTTAAATATAATAATTCTTGGAAAGAAAGGTTACTTATAGATGCATTCATATCTTAAAACATGAGCGACTGTCTTCTATCAGACATGCAACCTTTCGCCTTGGGCTCGAGCTTGTATACTGGGCAACACTGCATGATTGTATACACGGACAATATCTTAAAAATAAATAAATATTCCCAAATCCGCGTTTTATCCCCGAATCCGCGTTATACCCCAAATCCGCAATTCCGCAAATCCGCATCCGCGTTTTATCTATACCCTTTGCAAACCGCGTTTATGGCGCCGAACCACTCAGATTTTGCATTGGCTGATTGCAATTTCTATTCACTTTCATATTATCAATCTGAATTAGTATAATATATATATATATTATAGGATATATTTCTCGTTGTTACATATTTAGGTTTCTGGTTTCAATTCCAACAGTATAATATTAGAATCAAGGTGTACGATTCGTTTTAAACTTTTGCAAGATTTTTCCGAAATTTAGCTGTTGGAGGACAAACGCGGCGTTGTGTAACATGTTGCGCCGTTACACCGCATAGTATCCATACGGGACTCTCAATACTCGATATTACGATATATATGCACAACCGAAAAGGGAAGTCGTTTTATAGCATCAACTCAAGATTCAGTTTTAGGGTTAGTATTTAGAGGGTAAGGTTAGTAAAGGGACTCTTTCTCTATATATTGCATGTCCTCAAATATGCATGGGTGTGTCTATATGTCTTTATAACTATATAAGCCTATAGATTCTATATAGATGCTATAGATGCTATAGATGCTATAGAAACATATCGCTATTGAATGAAACAATATTATGTTGTTGCCTCGTTGGCTATTTCAAAACCACGCAACATATATAGACTCTATAGCATCTATAGGTTCTATGCAGGTTCTATAATCTCTATAGCGTCTATAGTATAGGTTCTATAGTCTCTATAGCATCTATAGCATCTATAGCATCTATATATAGATTATATAGCCGTCTCTATAGCATTTCATCTATAGGTTCTATAGTTTCTATAGCATCTATATATTGGGTCCCTGGCTCTTTATCCTGATGATCAACGATCTTAGAACCCCAAGTGTTGACAATTGGAAATATATTGATGACACCACCATATCTGAAGTTGTAAACAAGGACAATATAAGTACCATCCAAAACACTGTAATGATGTTCAAAGTTGGTCCACGGCAAATAAATTACAACTCAACGGTTCCAAGTGTAAAGAACTCCGGCTTTGCTTTACAGAAGCTGGTACTTTTGCACGTTTGAGTTGAACAATGAAATAAAATCGTTTGTTCACTTTCTTGATAAAATTAGTTATATGCTCAATCCACTTTAGGTCGTTGCTTATAGTTATTAGACCCAATATTCTAGCGTGGGTTACAACTTCAAGTTGATTACTGGATCCAATACGACACTTGGTAGAGAAAAATTATTGGATTTTACCTGTATCAGGCAAGTCCTGGAATATTGCTGTCAAGTCTACCACTATATGGGTTACCAAACTATCTCCCAAATGCTGTTGAACGAGTTCAAAAGCGAGTTATGTCTCTTATTTAATACCCCCATGTAAACAACGGCGATAGCCTAATTATCGGTGGTATTGACAAGCTCAGTACTAGACGCGAGGAAGCATGTAAGAAACTTTTCAGTGAAATAATGAACAAACCTGATTGCAAAAAGTTGGCTCATCTTTTACCACCAAAACAGGAGACGCATTATAACTTAAGACAATCTCGCGTTTTTGCTAATTACATCTCGAATACAAACAGATTTTTAAACACTTTTATATATTCCTTCGTCTGTTAAATGTTTTAATCTAAATCGTAAATAGTTCTATATTATAATAATTAATGTTAATATTTTTCACTAATTTGTAATTGCCTTAATTGTATATACTTTTTTGCCTTAATTGTATATACATTTGAACTGGATTTCAATTTAGCTGCAATGTGTATTTTTTAATAAACTATCTATCTATCTATCTATCTATCTATCTATCTATCTATCTATCTATCTATCTATCTATCTATCTATCTATCTATCTATCTATCTATCTATCTGTCTGTCTGTCTGTCTGTCTGTCTGTCTGTCTGTCTGTCTGTCTGTCTGTCTGTCTGTCTGTCTGTCTGTCTGTCTATATAGCATCTATAGGTTCTATAACATCTATAGATTTTATAGCATCTATAGTTTCTATAGCATATATAGGTTCTATAGTTTCTATAGCATATATAGGTTCTATAGTTTCTATAGCATATATAGGTTCTATAGTTTCTATATAGCATCTATATGTTCTAGAGCATCTATAGGTTCTATAGTTTCTATAGCATGATAGCATCTATAGGTTCTATAACATCTATAGGTTGTATAGCATCTATATGTTCTAGAGCATATATAGGTTCTATAGTTTCTATAGCATCATAGGTTCTATAATATCTATAGGTTGTATAGCATCTATATGTTCTAGAGCATCTATAGGTTCTATGGTTTCTATAGCATCTATAGGTTCTATAAAATCTATAGATTTTATAGCATCTATAGTTTCTATAGCATATATAGCTAGGTTCTATAGTTTCTATAGTTAAGCATCTATAAGTTCTATAACATCTATACTAGGTTCTATAACATCTATAGTTTCTATAGCATCTATAAGTTCTATAACATCTATAGGTTTTATAGCATCTATAGGTTCTATAGCATCTATAGGTTCTATAGCATCTATAGGCTTATCTAGTTATAAAGACATATAGACACACCCATATTGGAGGACATGCATACATAACTCATAAGGACAGAGTCAGTAAAAGGTTAGGTTGTGGGGTTATAGTCATTTACGTTGTTCATATATCGAAAAATTGCCCCCTACGGTCTCGTCAGCAACTGGCTTGCGCCGTTCTATAGTTGCGTGTAACATCCCTCATGTATCATGAAACTTGGCATTGTTACTATTGTTAGTTATGAAAAATCGTGTTCCACCAGACTATGCACCACGTGCAGTCTCTGCGTCACGCGACATCTTCGAACATTCTGGTAGATTTACGATAGAGAATTATTTTGGAGAGCTCAGATGATAGATACGAGTTATATATACACTCAAAGTGTACAGAATGCTTGGGAAAGCGAAGTGGCTGTTAATTTCTCACTCCTCTAAGAAGTGACGCTGAGCTCTGTGTGTCAGTGATGCAGGTCGGTGAGCTTTGGGCCAATTTACGAATGAAAATGGCAGCGAGCTTGGCACAAATACATTCCTCGGTTGAGTGATACATGCACGTGTATACACAGTTGGTAGTGTATAGTTGCAGAGAAAGGATCTCGTCTGTCAACTGTTTTCCAACTCAATTATATATTATTTAACACTTAATAAGTAAGCACCGATTAAATACCCACAAATATCAAAATTGCGTAGCTAGTGATGCCAATGTTGAAGCAAACTTGATAATCGACAAGACCGCAAATGGCGAGAACCGTTTAGCTTGGAAACTAGGATTGTTTGAGATAATGCAATAACACTGACAACTGGTCATTCCAATGTCGAATTAAAAACGTCAATGTTTTATAATTGACGGGAATTACGTTACGTACCTTTTGATGTAAACAAAACGTTAAACCTTTGTTATAATTTTCATTTACGAAGCTGGGGGTAAACCTCCACAAGTGGATTAACTATAAATCTCAAAGATATTGACAGCTATAGGATGTCTACAGCGTAATTACTAAATTACCACATAATTAGATCAAATTTCGCTAGCCTAAAGTTCTAATTTTACGTAGTGATCTAATTTTGCACAGCTAATTTTCTGACTAGTTGATAGCGTGGAGCCGTGCGTAATACGCGTGCACCGATATCAGTATACTCTCCGTTCGAAATATGTCGCCGACTCCCAAGTAAGTAAACAAGTTATTATTCTTCTATATATAAGCATTATATATCGTGCCAAGATGTTCAATGACCAATTACTTTAGTGAACGTTTTCAAATCAATCATAGTGAACAAATAGATTCATCCCTCATACAAGCTGTCTACGAGAGTGAGTGTGATATATATGTTTCAAATGAACCATTAGTTGAAAATTTGAGAGAATATCCGACTATCTTTGAACTTTATCTACAGGCGCAAATCTAACTATGCGCAAATATATGATAGTGAGAAGCTAAAAAATCCCAAAATCAACACCTAGGAGAAAGATGAACTCGCGTGTTTTGGTTCTTACGAATACGGGAGAGTGATTTTAGTAAGATAGGCGAAATTTTATTGATGAGTTTATGTGCATAGTAATGTTAAAAAGTGGTTAGCTGCCACAACGGTAAATGAAAGATAGCCGAAAAGAGAGCAACAACATGATTTCCCTTCGGTAATTACTGCAATTTATATGTAAAGAAATTGATATTCTAATATATACAAAAATATATCGACTAACTATCTCGTGTATAGGCTCACGGTATCGGTATGTCGTGCCACGGGTCGTGCCTAGTGGATTACTTTTTTTTTGTTTACTTATAAGTGGGTTTTCTGCAAATGATAAAGAAGTTTGAAGACTACAGCAGTTATAAACCTATTTGATATTGTTGGACTACAGAGTGACGCGGTTTCTTTCAGAATCGCCATGAGTGGGGTTGTTGTCTGGCGTAGTGGCGTGGCTAAGTTATGAGTATCCCATGGCGAAAACATATGTCTTTTTTTTGGTTACTTAGGATATCTGTGCCTATCTTACTGATGGTTGTTGCAATTATAATGGATGACTGTACTGGCATTGTGTTCCAAAGAGGTAGGAAGTCCACACACCGGCGGAAGAGTTGATTTTCTCCTATATTCTCTAACTGACAATTTTTTATATATAATCTCTTGTTTTCGTTATGTATCTTTTAACACCAATTATTGTCCACTTCGCACCGGAAATATCACAGTATGGGAGATTATTTTTGGCTTGGAAGTTCGGACGTCAGGGTGTGTATTGTTGTAAAGCTCTTCCAAACGTCCTTAACGAAGATTGCGCGGAATTTGCGCTGATCGGAACCGAATAACAGACAACCATGTACGATTATGAAATAACATTTCGAAAACCAGTGCAGTGCGGATTGGTTAAAGTTGTATTTATAACTCGATAGAAACATGGATAAGTTCACACCATTACATACGCACCATGTTGAAGAGTAAGGAGAATTTACGATTTGATGACAAGGAGCGCTACTGCCATGTATTAATTATATTCTACGAGTTATCATTCACCCGTGTTTAAGTTATCGAAACACGAGTGGAAGTTTTTTCTTCAGTTTCTGAGAATTGACGGTTCATAGTACAAAATATGAGTATTTTGAGCGACATGATGATCATAAGAAAAGGGAAGTAAGAATGTAAAGCAATTATTTTCTTCAAATAAAGGCAGTGGTCGAAATTTTAAATAAAAATAACACTCTGCAATGATCCGCTGTGATCCGATGGAGGGATACATGTGTGACTGGATGTATGTATATATATATATATATATATATATATATATATATATATATATATATATATATATATATATATATATATATATATATATATATATATATATATATATATTCCTTTAGCGATAATGCAACGCCCACTACCCTTGTGGTATCCCTACACCGCTTCACGCTCTCTGGATGTGCGCATGACCGCTGTTTGTACCACAAGCGGTTGTCACCAGCAATCGTTTGTGTATAAATTCTCATGCCCATATCTAGATCGTACCAAGCTACACTGATGAGCTGTGGAACAGCGAAACACGTGTCTGTATATATATATAGCAAAGTGAAAAGGTGGTAAACTGCGGCAAGAATTTAGTGACGAGATACTGACGTTTCGAGCGTAGCCCTTATAATAATGTTTATAATGTTTACTATTTATATAGCGCAAATTAGCATATGTATATGATCAAATGCGCTTTACAACATTGACAATTTATTCTATTATATTCAGTACCTAGTACCCAGTACCCCAATCAATTAACCTTAACTATTTATTTTACAGTTTTTATCATCATTAGTTTTCCTAACTATTTATCCTAACCCGCCCTGTCAACTTCCCTGTGGGAGGAAACCGGAGAACCCGGAGAAAACCCACGACTTTCGGCAGAGTGTTGACCAACTCTTTCCACGTGCGATCAAATGTCCGAACACAGGGTTCGAACTCTTGACCTCAGAGGTGGGAGGCAGTGGCCCTGACCACTAGACCACCGAAGCCCCCTTATATATATATTCATATATATATATATATATAAGTCCTGAGAACATGTAGTTTAATCGAGTGAAATGCCAAATATTGCCTATATATATTGCCTATATATATTGCCTATATATATATATATATATATAATATATATATAATACAAAAAAATATATATGCAGCTATCCACAATTATGAATTATATCCAGACACTACAATTATGAATGTATCATAATATATATCTCACCAGTATAAAAAGCGAAATTATACAGGAGTAATATAAGCAAAACTATTTGTGATCATATGTAATTTAATCAATGTTGTATATATCTCACATCAAGTCTCTGCTATGTACAAATGCATTTCGTGCATATTAAGAAAAATGGACCAACCATTCTAGAGAACTTTCTAAGACTTGAAGGTGCATAGTACAAAATCTGGTATTTTGAGCAGCATGATGTCCATTGATAAGCAAATTTTATTGTGTTGTTTCCAGAATCTGCCCTAAAGCCATAGGATAACTTTCCGTTGAATAGCCGTATAGCAATGTAACGCGCTCATGCTCAAGGGAGCTGGTGGAATTTTTAATCAAAACACTCTGCAATGATGTGGTGTAATCCGATGGAAGGATACGTGTCTGGATGCACATGGGGGCAGCGGCGGAATGCTTGGAATTGCGCGTAGGAAACATTGGTTATTACGTATAGAAAACATTAGTTATCACATAGGAAATATTGGTTATCACGTAGGAAACATTAGTTATACGTAGGAAACATTGAATATCATCGCACAAGAAACATTGCCATGATGCGAATTTTGACCGGGACTATCTGTCGTTCGAGACTGAACACTACCTAAATACCTAATAGTTATA
This sequence comes from Chrysogorgia sp. JL179-B06, assembly GCA_035772405.1. Taxonomy (NCBI): domain Eukaryota; kingdom Metazoa; phylum Cnidaria; class Anthozoa; order Scleralcyonacea; family Chrysogorgiidae; genus Chrysogorgia; species Chrysogorgia sp. JL179-B06. The sequence goes on from JAYKKM010000145.1 coordinate 10,235, forward strand.
AGAAATGGGTAAGGATACCACAAAAAGATAATAGGAAAGAAGGAAGAAAACCGAGTTGAGTAACTTATGCGAGGTGTTAATTACTTAAAATACTGACGAAAACAGTGTTAGCAGCTTATAAGCTACTAGGATAGGATTGCCAATAAATACTACGCAATCGACTTAGAAGCAATAATCGGACGCTGACACTGTCAAACACAAAACGTGAAACAAATGCAATAAATAGTTGTTTCAGCTATACCACTTCCGCGACAGCGGCGACATAATGCAGGTTACTATTCAAGCTGACTGTGAAGCGTGTAGCGTGTAAACTGACTCAGATACTAGCCTCCTCCGTAGGCAACTCTGTGGCTTCTTTTTTTCTGAGTCAACTCGCTTCCAAGGCTGTGCGAGCAAGTGTTTTCGCTGGGATTGCAGGGAAGTATAGGGATTGTGAAGGGATTTTAATTTCCCTCTCCCCATGCTCTTGTTAATTTCTCTGGCTCGGCCAAAACAGCGTTGGAAATATAAAAAAAAGAAAAGAAGCCACAGAGTTGCCTGCGGAGAAGGCTACTCAGATACATAAAACACGCAATATGGCAGCGAATACTTAGTGGATGGCATACATGACGAGGATAATTCTTAATATGGGGCAATAAAAACAACGAATTATAAAAAAAATTATATATTCTTGGTTGATCTGTACGTAATCTTTAATAATTTTTCAGGGCCTAACCTCCATCAATTGTAATTCGAATTGTTTTTCTTTTCTTTTTTTCCTTATCTTGTTTTCTGAATTAAAGGTTTTCATTATTACTAATATTATTATATGGCACATATACTGTACGCCTACCCTGACTCCGGACTAACTTACTGATGTTGGCTGCCATATTGGAAGGTCCGCTGCAGTGTTGCACTGTGTTAAATTGAATTGAATTGTAATCCTTGTCCAATAATTTCCGAATGTTCTTCAACAGTGCGAGTGAGTAATTCATTTGTCAATTTTAATCTCTATCATATAGCCTTTTCAGGAAATTTAATCAGAGTGAATACGTAAAAATAGTAATAGGTCGATTTTAGCACCAGGTGATTGGGCCTTGCTGACTGATGCCCGATTCCACACAATGAAATCGCGTAAACAGACCACATGGTCAAGTGGAGGGTTGCTTTTGACCTTGCACAAATTAACACTCTTTTATCTTGTTCAAATTTAATTTTATTCATTGGCCTTGTAAAAATTGAATAAATGAAAATAAAATGAATGATAGCTTAGTGAGGATTTTATCAAAGTGGTATATTGTCGAGCGCATTTGTTCATTGGTTAAAAAATTATCGAATTCATCCTGTCTCAAAGAATGCATATACGTAATAACGCCAAAGGGTATATATGCATGCATTCTTCTAGCACAGTGTTAAAAGACATCAGCAAGGTTTGTTTTCATAATTTTGGTTTGCTTTATGTCACATTTTTTAGTAATGATTACAGTAAGCCACTGTTTCAACTTTACGGAAACCTAATTCAAGAATCATATACTGTAAGCTTAGCAGAAGGTCTGCACTGGAAAAACGTTTTCCGAAGTCCTCACTTTATTCTGCTATGATATCTGTGTGCAAGGTCGTTTAATCGTAATCTACTTGGCTGCTTTGCATGCATGTTTTGCCAGATGTGATTTTCTATAAGCTGGACTGGAAAAGATTATCTACATACAGTGACGAGTGTACGCTACACTGGCAGTGTGAAATCTGTGAACACCTGTCACATATTAATCTATTTTTAGTTTTAATGCCGAGGGACGCTAGTGGCCAGGGCGATGAAAGGGCAGGGGGCAGACTCCCATTAAAAGTCAATTGAACATAGTACGTTCAACAAAGGAAACGGGCTCCTTGTCCGTCACTGTTTTGACTTGTTGTGAAAATTAACTGGTATTTTTAACTTAAGGATGGTAATTTTAACATGAGATTGTTAACTGAATATGGCTTCGTTACAGATTTGTGACAGTATCGATATCGTCTGCTAAAATCACCGTTAATATATCGGCACGCTTTCATCTTGCCTGAATGTTCAAGACAATTCTTTATGAGTATATTTTTCAATACGTTGCATGCATGTAGTCGTAGTCGTAGACGTAAGTCTATAAACAACCAGGACATTTTGTATTTTCAATCAGAATAATAGGACATTTTGTGTTTTCAAGCGGATATTACTTTGTTTTACATCTTGTAGTCTCATTTCATTGCATTTGTGTAATTGTGTCCATTATTTTGAAATATTACTCTCTTTATTTGGCAACTGCCTGAACCACATTAATTTTGTGCAATGCATGTTGTCCACTGCGTGATCGTCAATCACATGAGAATAAACGTGCTCATTCTCTCGGCTTATCACACGTCTAGTCACAAAGCTTTACTTTAGACTTGTGGAGCCCCCCTGGGTAGTGTTTGACCAACCTAATCTCCCCAATAATGCCCACTAATGGTGGGAATTAGGTGGAAAAGAATGGTTGCCATAGATATTCTGATTCGTAGTTTTCCTTGAAGAAAACCTACTTTTTGCATTTTAACGATGCACAATGCAATTGACCAGTATATTAGACTTCATAGTTTCAATTTGGTTTATTTTCCAGGTAGTATATAGAGATGCTATAATTCCTGTCCTTGTAGTTCTTATTAACGCTATATAAAACAGAATATTTATTTCAAGTGGGCATTCCTGCGCTATACAGAAATCCGTCCACGGGAATATATGCTATACCACTGACCACTTAACCTTATTTTTTGCAACAAACCTGAAAGATCATCATGGATGCAGCAAACGTGTTTCGAAAGGGTTGAGCAACTTAATATACTAAAATGTGGGCTATCAGACTCAGTTCAAACGCTTGTTTCTGTTGTTAACAGTGCTTTTATTTTATTAATTGTACTGCAGTACAGGGCGGATCAAATTTTTTCATGCATATAATAAATGATATTTGGCACAGTTTTGGCACAATTTTCAAATATCACTCGTAGCGTAAATCTTTAATTGTACTCGCTATCATATGACTACCTATACTTACTGTAGCACTGTAAGGATTTCCATATTGAAATAAACGTAATTTTTCATTCATTCATTATTTCAATAGAATTTCAATAATATGAATTAAAATTTTTCAGTCATATTTTTCACTGGCGTCACCAATACATTTAAGATTACTTTTAATATTTATATTAAAATGTCAAATATTTTTAAAGATTACTTTAGTGTAATATTTATATGTTGTGCATAGAGCAGGTAAAAATATTCTGAGAGCCAAATTTTAGATCGATGGAGAAACTAAAATGTCAATGTCCTTAATCGGTACCTCTTTGGTATGCCAATTTTTATACACATGGGATATTAAACACAATAGGTTGTTTGAATTAACACGCTCATTTGAATTTGAAAAGGTAGCCTTTTTTTTGGGACACTCTGTATAAAACTTACAAGACGTATAATGCAATGGTACGATCTGATTGGCTATGCTACTCGCTATCTAATAAACAATTAATAAACAATTTACCGAGATGAAGTGAATATTCACCTCAGTGAATAATCACCGAGACTGAGGTGACTATACTGTTCTAGTATAATGTCATAGTTGAATTCAGATAAAATTCAAAATTTCTATTTTGGCACAAGAGAAACGGAGGTTTTACTTCCTTCCTGGGTAACAAATATTTCACTAAAGAAAGGCTTCTTATCTGTAAAGTGCTTGACTCCATATTTTGTTGAATCTTTAGTTTTTTGTAGAACCGTATTTCCTTTTATTATCTAAATTTCGTCGTCCGACATTTTCTAGAACGATTGTCTAAATCCGCTCGACGCAGACAGCGACCAGTCATTTGTAAATTTGGCAAGCGAAATTATACAATTGGTCACACCTGGCACCCCAATCTTTTACCACAAGGAATTAATTATTGTATAACATGTAAATGTCAAAAGGTATGCTGTAAAGTAAATGCCGAAAGGCATATCTACACGATATACGATTGTCATTCTGGCGTATGTAAATTGTTTGTATGTGGAACTTGTTTATGATTCGATAGTAAACAAGTACGAGCATATGCACATGCACAACACAAGCATATATGCACCACACAAGCACATTTACAAACATATTTAAAAGAACAAAGACAACACAAGCACAACACAAGCACAACGCAAGAAGAACACAACACAGGCACAAGCACGTGCACGTGCACAAAAACAAGGACAACATAAGCACAACACAAGCACAACACAAACACAACATAAGCACAACATACATGAAGCACAAGAACGTGCACAAGCACATGTTCATACAAATCTACACAGTGGCGGATTGCTAGTTGCGGGGCCTGTAGGCTAAGTAAAATTCGCGGGCCGTGAAGATGGTATTCTCACGGCTATGGACGGTATCACATCTCGTAGCAGGGTCCAGAGCATAATTCGCCCAACTGGTTGGAAATTTAAGGTCTCGAAAATGCTATTTCCCTCTTGCTTGCCCATGGCCTACTCCTACCAATCAGAGAGATTATAATGATAGTACTAAATTTAGTTATAAGTGAAAGCAGTTAATATGAAACCCGTGTATGATATGGGGCTTGATAGTTATTATAACAAACACAACATTCTTATTTACATCAATAACTTCACAAAATTGATTTGCGGCATTTACGAGACGCAAACTCTTTAATAACTTCGTGGAAGTCAATTTTGCGTAAAACCTCCGCCGCTATACTCATTATAGATAGATTGTTCAGTTTCTGGTCTGTCATGGTAGACCTAAGCACATTCTTGATGCGTTTCAATGCAGAAAATGACGGCTCTCCTGAACAATTGCTCACCATTAAAGTCAAATAAATTCGCAGAGCAATTTCGACGTTTGGAAAAACTTCATGGATTCCTCTTTTTGCAAGAACACGGTACATTTGAAGCTCAACGCTTACGGCTTCATCTGACACATCTTCCTTGCGAGGTAGATTCTTTCCCTTGAAATATTCTCGAAAATGGACCAGCTCTTCTGCGAGAGATGGTTCCAAGTCTTTTGGATACTGCTGTACCAAATTGTCCGCTCCATCTTTCAACTGTTTGGCATCGAGATGCAAAACATTGTGAAGAAATCCAAACTTATGCGACAGTTTGGCATAGGCTTGTAGACGCTTGTTGAGCTCAGCATGTAACTTGTCCAGAATAGGCAAATAGACTTCAACTCTGAAACGAACGCTTGGAGTGAATTCTGCTTCTTCAGCTGCACCATCATTGAAAGTCAATCTTACACTTCGCGTGCGTTTTCGACCCACCTCTGTTTTGTAAGATTTTGATCTTGAGCGTAATCTTCCCTTTTCTTCAAAATCATCAAACGAATCTCTGAGAGTTGTTGTATAATTCATCAAAGATTCCAAGAGAGCAACAGCTTCATTGAGATCCAGATCGGCACTTTGCAACTTCATGGACGTCTTGTGGAATCGTTCAAGTACGGTTTCCCAGAGCTCCAACAAGATGCAGTTTTCCAACTGGTCCATCTTCTTTTGAAGACCATTTGCTTCTTGTTTTGTTGCTGGTTCTTCATCCGCGTCGTTCGAAATGGAGACAAGGGCTGCTCGAATGTTCTCGTAGCTCTTTTTTAAGGCAGAAGTAGCTGCTGAGTGAGCCGACCAGCGAGTATCACAAAGGCGTATCACAACTGGCAACCTGTTCTCACGAAGTTCATTCAACAGAATATCCCAGCGATGAGAGGAGGCACTGAAAAAAGAGTACAATTTCTGTACGAAGTTGAAAAACGAAGTTGCACCTGGAACACAATCTACAGCATGATGTCCAACCAAGTTGAGTGAATGTGCGAAGCATGGAACCCAGTCTGCGAGTTCATTCTTCTCGCGAATAAGCGCCTGTAAACCACCGTACTTTCCGCTCATATTACTCGCATTGTCATATGATTGTCCTCTACAGTTTTCGATATTGATGCCCTCTTTTTCAAAAAAGTCCAACACGCGATTGAGCATCTCTTCCGCAGTATGCCCCTTCATGTCTAAAAACTGAATAAATCGTTCTACTGGACCATCTTCAAGTACATACGGCAAAACGCAAGCTAGACGGTCTATATGTGAAATATCTGGAGTTGAGTCAACAGTCAGAGAAAAATACTTCGTTTCCTTTACTTGATCAATAATGAATTTTCTTACTTTTCCCCCCATGATATCGATCAGTTCATTGCAAATCGTAGAGGAGAGAAATGACACTGACCCCTTACCTTTCCCTCCATATTTCTCAATATTGGTTGCAATGAAAGGATCGAACTGGGCCAAAAGCTACAGTGTTCCCAGGTAGTTCCCGTTGTGGACAGATCCCAAGAGTTCATCATGTCCTCGAAAGGAAAGCCCACGCTCTGCTAAGTGTTTGATTACCGCAACAACTCTTTCCAGAACCGCACTGGAATAAGCAACTTCCGCTTTCTGCTGCTCTAAAAGTTTATTGTCTACGCGATTCTTTGCATCAGATCTGTTGAACATTGCAAGGGATGCTACACGATGACTCTGACTGTTTTCATGTCTTTCTATCCGGCAAACAGCATTTTTCCAGTCGCAATAACCAATACCAGCGAAAGCATTGTCATCAGAACATGCCAGCAACTTGCAAGTAAAACAAAATGCACGACCGTTCGCAGGTGAATAGCACAGCCATGAACGTGGAATTTTCTCACCGTTAAGAGAATGTGTACGAGAAAATAGAGATCTGGAAAACCACCTCTTCTGTTTACCGTCATCTTGAACAGACTTGGAAAAATTTGCATCGATATGCTGGCAATCTTGACCACCACGCTCCACCCAGTATTCGACAAAGCTGTCTGGAAGCTTATCATTAGGCCATAATCCGATGTCGCAATTCATAACAACCGAAGTTTGTCTGTCAGACTCATGATTAAGTTCAGCTTCAGTGTCCAGCGTGTCTTGCGATTCCTCAACACCAGAAGGACAAACGTCACTATTATTAATTTCAGCTGGCTTAGCGTCAGGTGTATTTAATAGCGACTCAGAAGGCTCCACGTTTACATGTTCTGTTGAGGTCGACAATGATAACGAATCTGTATTAGGTGCACATACAGCAGGGGTGAAAAATTTCTGGATTTTTGAAATCCGCTGAAGTTCAGCCTCTTGTCGACGTTTGCGCTCCTCCCGTTCCTTTGCTTTTACATTACCTGGCTTGTGTTGATAACTCATAGCGCGTAAAAACTGCGGAAAACTGTGACTACAGACTAAATTTTGAAATTAGTGGAAACGGTCAGCGGAAATTTCCAGAAAATGATGGCAGTACTTCATGAGTTCTGAACATTGCGCAGTTAAACTACGTGAGCCGGTACGGTGACGTTCAAGGGGTCAATATTCATGAAAACCAAGGAAGGTAGCAATAGCATTACTGAATTAGCTACGATCTCATTATCTCATTGCTTAAAATAGTAGAAAGTAATCAAAAATTAATTATCTACAAAATCACGGGCCTCTCAAAAGCCCGGGCCTGTAGGCTTCAGCCTACTCAGCCTATTGGGTAATCCGCCACTGAATCTACAAGTACAAACACAAGCACATTCGAGCACTCATGAACATGAACATGCGCATACACAAACACACAAGCATGTGTGCACATGTCATGCACACATGCACAAACACATTCACATGCACAAACACATGCACAAGCAAAAGCACATGTTCAAGCACAAGTACAGGCAGATTTAATTAATCTATCATATATAATTAAAATCTTTTGGTTTTTAGAGCGGTTTTACGCATTGTGCAAATATAAAATGCAAGCAGGTTATGCCGTGTCCCGGAATGATGGTACCTCAAGGAAAATGCTGTCCAGTTTGCCCAGGTAAGAAAATCTGGGGTTAAAAGCTAGATATCTCTATATCATAGTTTAGTTTCCTTCTGAGACATATTTTCATGAAGCCGGGCCAGCCCTGTTATTGAAATCCTACCTCGATCGTACCTGGGTGAAATAGACAGCACACCAATTGGTTAATTGTCGTATTTTGAATTATCTAATGTTAATTTGGAAAATAACAAGTGAAACTGAAGGATAAGCAAAAAAGATTAATTTTATTTTCATATCAAATTCTATCCTTAATTAGCATTCTCTAAACCATTCTGAGTTAAATTTCTGGTAGATGGAGGAAAAACGATTCCAACAAATACGGAAAAACGAAAAGAAGAAAAACAACAAGTGGTTAATTATACTACGAAATATATTAGATATAATTGCTTTTTTTATCAGAATGGGGAGGCATAGCTTGCAATCCAATGTTTTTGCAATCAGTAAAACAATAATCAAAGAAAAAATTCTAACCCATTCAAACAAATTCTAATGGTTAAAATTAAACAACCAACTATATTGGTTGGTTGTTTCAGCCAGTACAAATTGATGAAATAGTGAATGTGAGAAAACCAATCTGTTTTAACAGTGCGATTAAGACCATACTGACGAAAAAGCTTTTATTAGTTTTAACAGAGAAAAGTAAGGTATAAGAGCTCTTGAGACACGGTCAGACAATACAGTCAGACAATTTTCGCTGGTACGTTTCGATCATCTTACATGTACCTCATCCCATCTTACCTCATCTCATCTTACCTCATCTCATCTTATAACCTCATCTCATCTTACCTCATCTCATCTTATCTCATCTTATCTCATCTTACCTCATCTCACCTCATCTTACATCATCTTATCTTATCTCATCTTACCTCATCTCACCTCATCTCATCTCATCTTACCTCATCTCATCTCATCTTACCTCATCTCATCTTACCTTATCTCATCTTACCTCATCTCACCTCATCTCATCTTACATCATCTTATCTCATCTTACCTCATCTCACCTCATCTCATCTCATCTCATCTCATCTTACGTCATCTCATCTCATCTCATCTTATCTTATCTTACCTCATCTCACCTCATCTCATCTCATCTTACCTCATCTCATCTTACCTCATCTCATCTTACCTTATCTCATCTTACCTCATCTTACCTCATCTCATCTTACATCATCTTATCTCATCTTACCTCATCTCACCTCATCTCATCTCATCTCATCTCATCTTACGTCATCTCATCTCATCTCATCTTATCTTATCTTACCTCATCGCATCTTACCTCATCTCATCTTACCTCACCTCACCTCATCTCTTCTTACCTCATCTCACTTCATCTCATCTCATCTTACATCATCTCATCTTACGTCATCTCATCTTATCTTATCTTATCTTTTCTTACCTCATCGCATCTTACCTCATATTATCTCATCTCATCTTACCTCATCTCACCTCACCTCATCTCTTCTTACCTCATCTCACTTCATCTCATCTCATCTTACATCATCTCATCTTACGTCATCTCATCTTATCTTATCTTTTCTTACCTCATCGCATCTTACCTCATCTTATCTCATCTCATCTTACCTCATCTCACCTCACCTCATCTCACTTCATCTCATCTCATCTTACATCATCTCATCTTATCTTATCTTATCTCATCTTACCTCATCTCATCTTACATCATCTCTCATCTTACATCATCTCATCTTACCTCATCTTATCTCATCTTACCTCATCTCATCTCATCTTACCTCATCTCATCTTATCTTATATTATCTTACCTCATCTCATCTTACCTCATCTCATCTTACCTCATCTCATCTCATCTTACCTCATCTCATCTCATCTTACCTCATCTCATCTCATCTTACCTCATCTCACCTCTTCGTACCTCATCTCATCTCATCTTACATCATGTCATCTTACCTCATCTCATCTTACCTCATCTCATCTTACCACATCTCATCTCACCTCATTTCATTTTACCTCATCTCATGTCATCTTACCTCATCTCACCTCACCTCATCTTACCTAAGAATAAGTTATATTTGTCGATGTTAACGTGATTTCTTCTCAATTCGCCCCAAATAACATCAATGGCGCATGCGCACTGTATGCCTTCTATCGTACAAGGAGTCTGACCACATGGACACAAAGTGTATATATACGTAGGCGTTTCTTATACGAGTAATAAACATTAAAATCCTTTTGATAATGACGCCTTGTCATCATCGGAAGGAATCGGCGGCTAATCGGCAACGACATCATAATAAAATGATGTAAAGGGTTGGAAGGGGATCGGAAATTGTTCGGATGGAATAACTAATGAGGTTTAGGGTTATGGGGTTACAAAGGTGGAGGGATTTAGAGATCTATGAATGATGCGACGTAAGCAGAGCTAATAAGACGCTATGACATGATTAGTGATGTCATTGGTGGATCAAAATGATCATAAACACTGCGAAAATGAATATAAGATACAGTGACGTCATCGGTTGTGCGTAGAGCACCAGAACTCCCCTTCTGTATACTACTTATAAGATTTGTGGTTTACGTATCAATGTCCTTCACCAGCTTACACATTTTGTTCAATAATATACAGTAGATTACAGATTAAATACACATGCATAATAAAACAGTTAATTGGATTGGATTGTCGCACAATACCGAAAATTATCAAGGCCTCGGTTTGTTTAATCATCCCAGCCTTCGGCAAATTACAAACCTCGGTCTTGCTAACTATCAGTATCATGCTTAACCTCATACCATTCAATAATTGTTGATAATGTACCAAGATGGCCAGATAGAAAACAGCGCCTTCATCTCATTTTACCTTATCTCACCTCATCTCACCTCATCTCATCTTACCTCATCTCATCTCACCTCATCTCACCTCATCTCACCTCATCTCATCTTACCTCATCTCACCTCATCTCACCTCATCTCATCTTACCTCAACTCATCTCAGCTTACCTCATCTCACCTCATCTCACCTCATCTCATCTTACCTCATCTCATCTTACCTCATCTCATATCATCTTATCTTATCTTACCTCATCTGATTTGATCTGATCTTATCTTATCTTATCTTTGTTTAACGTTCAATTCATGTGTTATCTCTTTATGCACAAAGCAGTTGTTCAAAATCAATGTAATAATCAAGGAAAGCGTTACTCTCTGGGACAAGTATGGGAAATCCCAATAAACAAGCAAGATAGAAGACGTGACAACTGTGCTGAATGCATATGCCATGTAAGAAAAGAACAGAAAATGTTAAACATCTGAGACAGTAGTATCATAAATGATCGAGGAAGGTTGTCGAGTCCATGCAGTCCATGGAAATTGAACCCACAACCCGATCGGCGAGGAAACACTCTAACCATTGAGCCATTTTTCGATCTTCCTCTACCATATGTTCTTTTCCTTATGTTTTAATGTGAAATTATTTTTTGCTTTATGATGCACATGTGGGCCATATTTTTGCCTTTGACAACTACATTTAATATATAAATATGGTAGAATTACGGGCGTGTAAGTGGGGAGCATGTCATGGGGCAAATACCTCTGCAATCATGAAGATCATCGAAATATCTGTCAAGTGAAGGAAAAAGGGACTGAGATTTAGAGGCAAATAATTTTAGTAAAATGTTATTGTGTCCTAAAATTAGGTTAAAATTTAGTTAGCTCTCCCAACCAATTTTGAATAAGCCAGATTAGTCTAAATAAACACGACCTTTTTAAAAATTGAGAGAATAAGTTCAATTTTGGTCGTAACTGAGTGTGTAGGGCAACGTCAAAGTACAGATGTTTAACATGAGATATATAGTTTATGAAATTATTTTGATTATAAGCATTTGCCTCCAATAAGGGTTTTGTTATATCCATATTTTTCATTTGTTAAACAATTCACTTCTGTTTCTTTGTAGGATGGAAAGGTTTCATGTGGGATTCGTATTTGTCCAGCACTAAAATGTCTAAAGTTATTTCAAACGAAGGAAAAGGATTCTTGTTGTATGAAATGTAGAGGTATATTTACGTGAATTGTTTACTGCAGTATATGGGTAGTTGCAACTTATATTCGACACAAAAATATCTCGAAGTTACACTTTCCAGGTATAATTACGACTCGCTCGCAAATGCTGCTCAAACTCAAAGTCTTACTTCCATGAATGCTGCGTTTCTCCTACGTAGTCATGTATCCAAACGAAAACGAATGAGTTGATACATATCCAACTATTCACGTACGTTTACGTATATATATATACCCTGGGACGGGCCCAGGGTAGTATATATACGGGTGGCAAATGCAGAACTGGAAATCTGACATTTTAACGTTTTTTTGATTCTTATGAATTATAGGCTTACCACTTAAAGCTGATGACGATGCAAATAAACCAAAAAGAATAGCAGAGCGTCAAGGTATGCTATTGTTCTCACGCTTTTTGAAATGATATACCGTAGAATCTCGAAAGTAACCGGCCCCCGAAAGTAGCCGCCCCCTCGAAAGTAGCCGCTTTTTTAAACAATTACTACGAAAATCCGAAAGTAGCCGCCCCTCTTAAAATAACCGCCCCGCCGAAAGTAGCAGCCCCTCTTAAAGTTACCGCCCCCCCCCCCCCCCGAAAGTAGCAACTTCCGATACTATAACTATTATATAAATAAGTTGTAACATCTGTTTAACAATGTATTTTGAATGGCATGGATTAAAACATGTATAAAACAGTAATATAAAAGATTCAGAAATTTCAGACAGTAGTTATAAGTTTGTCTTTGTCATCGTTCAGACGTCCTCTTCCATTTCTGTATCTGAATATTTGGTATCGAGTACGGCAAATTATTAGCATATTAGATAATAAGTAACAACTCTTATGTAATTTAATAAAAATAAAACAAAACTTTGAAACGTTGTGCAAAATGTACAGTAGTCGTTAAAACTTGGGATGCTAAAAATAACAACCCGAAAGTAAGCGCCCTCCGAAAGTAACCGCCCATCCGAAAGTAGCCCGCCCCGGCTACTTTCGAGATTCTATGGTATTATCATGTATCCCTCACCATTGCAACATGGTGGCGTTTTGTTAGTATGTTGTGCAGGGTTGCAAGAATAGTTGCCTCGTGTAATACCCATTATTTGCAACTATATATAGTTTCGCAAGGAAAATTACGTTGTAAGTTCCATGAGAGCCACTAGAAGCATCTTGCACATGCATGATCGCGATATGCTTCTACAATATGCTACTGTATATTGTACTGTACTGTGCATGTATATATAGCCAGATGAAAATGCCATGCAAACATCCAAGATGGCGGCTTTGTTTGTATTTTCCGAGAAGAAAACAAAACAACTCGTGTCGCTGTGACGAATGAAGGAGAATTGATGCTTAAGCGTCCAAGTTCTTTTCGATATTTGTTTCATTTTACATGTAACATTTTCCTGGTCCGGAATGCGAGCAAAAACAGGTCTGTCTAATTATAACAGTATATAAACCTCCGACTTGTTAAACCCATCCGCAGAAGATATGAACAAGCAAAAGGGAAAATATGTCGGTCTGTATGGAAAAAACGTTGCCATTATTAATAGGGAGGTTAAAATTTCGATAACGTGGGCATGTTGTAAAACATGGACTGATAAAACATGGACTGGACTGGACTGAACTGATAAAACATGGACTGATAAAACATGGACTGATAAAACATGGACTGATAAAACATGGACTGATAAAACATGGACTGATAAAACATGGAGGGTTAGGATCTTTGTTGTTTTGGGGTTAGCGATTATTTGTTAATGTATAGACATCATATATGAGATGTTGACAACGCATTTTTCGTGGAATTAGGGGCTGTTTTCAGTTTATTCCGGATTGAACGTGAATTCAAATCGCGCGAAATCTGAAATGTCAAGATAGCGATCAATAACATTATAGCTGGTATGTTTCTTTCAACGATTTCTGCGCTTGTACATTTCAACATAAACATAAAGAAAAGGGGGAAAGCATTACTATAACGATAATAGATGCGGTCTCAGGTAAACAAACATTTAATTCACCTTTAATTTATAACATCGTCGACAAAGAGCTATTTATATTGAACAATATGACGTCGGTGTAATTCCTCTCTCTACTCTAGCTGTAAATTGTCATCTATAAATGTTAAAAGCACGCATGTGTTGTTCGTTTCAGTCTTCTACGTCGTATTTTTCATTCCGGAATGAAATCTCGCACTGCATTTACATGACACCGGAATGAAATTTCAATGAACTTCGGAATGAAACTCGATCCGGAAGGAGAACCGGAATGAACTCAATCCGGATTGAGCTGCATCTCATTCCGGATTCATGGAAACACCTAAAGGGATTTTAACAGAACCTGTATGAGTTCAATCCGGAATGAAACTCAATCCGGATTTATGTAAACTCAGCCCCTTAGCCGCAGTATACGAAACCGTCGAAATTCGTAACATAAATCTCGGTACAAACAACTATATGGGAAGTCACTGTCTAAACAGTTCTGGACGAATGAATTACAATTAAAGGTTGAATTGTTTTTCAACCGGTCCGTAGTCGTAGTTCATTGTCAGAATTTCGGTCAATATATATGGTCAAGATATGTACAATAGTTATGAGAGATTAAATACCCAAGTCTGTTTTGACTATAAGTTCAACTAATTTATTTTTTATTCATCGTCCACATCTAGGTTCATGCTTTAGCAACGGACAATACTACGCAAACAGGGATTTGTGGAACCCGGTCGTATTCACAACAGATTTGACCAGATCTTTTCAGTATCCAAACTGCGATGTGTGCTCATGTCAAGTACGTTGACTCTATTTTGCTGTTAGCCCCACTATCTACTATACCATCCATCCATTGATCGTCCATCTGTCCATTCGTTACATATTAATCCGTCCATCTATCCATCCTTCCATCCATCCGTCCATCCGTCCATCCATCCGTCCATCCATCCGTCCGTCCGTCCGTCCATCCGTCCATCCGTCCATCCATCCATCCATCCATCTGCATGCTTGTGCTCAACCGATCGTCCATCTGTCTGTTCGTTACATAATATTAATATTTGTAATTATCTGACAATCAAAATAAGAGGACAAATACTGATTGGTTATCTTTAGAATGCCAATGTGACGTGCAAAAAGATATTGTGTCCAACTCTAAAGTGTAAGAATCCTGTTCAGAAGGACTCTCAAGATTGCTGCATGTCTTGTTCGAGTAAGTATAACAGCCTTTATCTTAGTTTGCCAGTTGTGTTTTTTTAGATTTTATATTCTTAGTGTCCCTCGATTGCTACGCATCTTCGCGCAACGTTCAAATTTTAATGTTTTTGGATAATACAATATATTTAACAAATTATTATTATTTATATTTTGACTTTCCAAAGGGTTCTTAATTGAACATGACTGCTGAAACATGCGCACGCATGTATCATTTTAACTTTGTTATGTTTCTTATACATTTCAATCCAATCAGCTGCATTCACTCCTGTTCTTATGTGATTTTGTCAATATTAATGTAACAATTTTCACTACACACTTTCTTTATCACACTACAGTATATTACTAATTATTGAACCTATTTTTCTTTTCTTTAGGCAAGGACTCTGGTTCAATTTCTCCAATTATAAATAGTTCTCTTCCATTAAACCCTCGACCGACTGATTCTAAAGGTAGGCTACTGTCAGTCTGTCAACCTTGTATCCACGATAATTTCTTGGCCTCAGCTTGGAAATAACCCTGAATACGACCGTACCGAAAAAGATGGCGACTTTTACATTTAAGCACAATTATTTTGGCGCAGCAAACTTTGTATCTTGCAAAATTATCTACAGTAGAAGTTTTCATGGCTGACGTTTCATATAAGTATCCCGAATTTAATAGTCCTAAATCCAAACCTAATCCTAACCCTAACCCTACACCTAATACATACCTTGATGTACAGCGAAGAAACCCCCGCAGGACATCGAGTCTGAGCCGTCGACCAAACTGACCTAAAATGGCGGCGTCCAGAAGCATAAAAGCATAAAATACGAGAATAAAAACGTTATTTCTCAAGTACAAGAGCAGATACCGTAAAACTATAGCCTTTTATTTAAAAGTAATTTATATTTTGACTACAGTTCCCCTGTAACTATTGAGTCGACGGAAAATTGTTGACTCGAGCGGGATTTGAACTGTAAAGGCTTATTTGATGGGAAAACAATAATACTAAACTGACAGTTATTTTTGAAAGTCTGAAAGAGTCGTTTAGAAAACAGAGATATATCTCAAGTTTGTGTCTCAGCCCCTTCCACAAAAATCTCATTTCTCTCACATTTCGAACGAAGACAGTAAGACAGTATCCTGGAGAGGATTGGAGGCCACTAAACCCCTATCTTTCTGCTAAAGTAATTTTATAATAAAATTAAAAGAAAATATTTAATAACTTAAAAGAATATGCGATGACGTGCAAATATTAATGAAGGGCAGTGAAGAAAATCAACTGATAAAATAAAATTTGCGGGGTTGCGAAAATGCTAAATCAAATACTCTTACTTAATGGACCTTTAACCCTATGGCAGAAACCGCATTGCATTGTGGTAGTGTAGTATCACTTCACTTCGAAATTCGAAGTGAAGTGATACTACACTGCCACAATGCAATGCGGTTTTTGCCATAGGGTTAAAGCCTAAAGGTCCATTGATAGGGGAATTCTATATCTTAACAGATTGTTGGTAACTAATTATTTTTTTCGTTGGTTTTAGTTACTTATTATCCTAACTGCAAGTTTGGTGAGAAATTCTATCAACATAACATGGTCTGGACGTGGAGTCCTCTTGCACCTGGACCAAAATCATCTGATTGTGTGCGATGCAAATGCGTAGTAAGTTATGTAGCTTTTACACGTTACAATATTTCAAGCAACTTGTCTCGGCTGTTGCAATGGCTGAATATGTGGCGGTGCTGCGTTTGTAATGGGCCGCGATGTTACACTAGGCATTATTATACCCTCACATATAATCGTCCAATCAATTTTCGCTATTAGCATCACGTTACAGTCCAATATTTTACGATGTAGGACAGCAACATATTGGACAGCAACCTTTTGACTGTTTACGAGTTCGAAGAAACATCTTTGTGTTAAGATATTTTGTTCGATATAATAAAACACCCATTGGATTCGTCTTCGCCCAATATTACAAAATATTTAAGTCTCGATTTCCAATATTAGGCTCGCCCTTCCGTCTTGCCCAATTCTCGACTTAAAAGTAATAATAATGAATTATCGACTTATCCCCTCGCACGGCGCGAAGCGCCGGCCTGAGGGCGAGGGTGCTAATATCGACCGGCGTTTAGTCCCTTATCACGCGAGATGCAAGCGGATCCTGATCTCGGATCGGGTTTACAGGTATATATATATATATATATATATATATATATATATATATATATATATATATATAGAAAGGATTTATGGTGAATGAAAATTTCGAGTGTTGGAATACATACATTTTAAGACCAAACCGGGACCAGTTGCGAAAAATGCAACTTAGCGGCCTTCCGGTAGGAATTGAACCAGCGACTCTGCGATTGCTAGTGCAGTGCTCTGACCACTGAGCTACGGAAGCCGTTGCCGAGAGCCTAGTCACGAGTTCTGTATATATGGTGGTAATGCCGGGATAAGATTCGGGGTATATTATAGGTATACCATATATACAGAACTCGTGACTAGGCTCTCGGCAACGGCTTCCGTAGCTCAGTGGTCAGAGCACTGCACTAGCAATCGCAGAGTCGCGGGTTCAATTCCTACCGGAAGGCCGCTAAGTTGCATTTTTCGCAACTGGTCCCGGTTTGGTCTTAAAATGTATGTATTCCAACACTCGAAATTTTCATTCACCATAAATCCTTTCAACATGTAGTTTGATCGAGTGAAATGCCAATTATTACCTATATATATATATATATATATATATATATATATATATATATATATATATATATATATATATATATATATAATATATATATATATATATATATATATATATATATATATATATATATATATATATATATATATATATGATCAACCGTCCTCATGCGCGGCATCGGAAAATTTGGCCCTGGTAACTAGATATAGACATTGGTAGACCTCTGCATTTGAATTAATATTTAAATTGCAACCGTCACATGATTGCGAATGCAAAAATTGAAACGGTATTGAAACGGTTTTTTGGTGCGTTAAATTTGGCGTAATTTAAATTTAAATTGACGCCAGCGCGACAAACCGCTTTCCGGAAGAAGCCGACGGCGAAATTATATTGCCTGCATTTCTCACAAAATCATCGGATGCAGTAATGTTTGTTATTAACAAACATTACTATAGACATTATCAGCTGATTTCAAGCCGAAACTGTAGTGTTGAAGGACAAGATAATCAAAGACAGACACAAGTAAAAGGTAAAAAGGACTATTATAATTATGTACATTGTGATTGTCACCGACTCACCGGTGTGTGTTGAGCAATTAATTTGCCTTTTCTGCATATTTTTTTTTCGTTAGGGTTAGCAGTTTGGTTAGGATTAGGGTTAGGATTTTTGTGATATTTACCCGCATTTCGTTGAATTCTAAGAGACTATAGCGTCGTACGGCTACCGTACGAATAGCCATTACCTTCAGTTCAGTGCTTCACTTTATCATTTAACTTTTTGACTTGACTCGCTAATTTTAATGCAATTTAAATGATTGTACACTGTATTGTGTATTTGCTCCAAGATCCGAAATCTAATAGACACATTTTGAAATACTTAACAGAGAGATTTGGGAAAATTTGAAGGTGTGTAATGTTTTGAATTTTCAAAACATACATGTATAATATTTTGACAGTTGGAATTAAATCCATGCAGTGTAAAATCAGGCTTGGATTGGCCATTGTGCCATCTTGTGCCAGAACAATGGCACTTTGTGGCAGCACAATGGCTGGCCATTGTTCTGGCACAAGATGGCACAATGGCCAGTCCTAGCATGTTTAAAATATATACCATTTGTTCTTTATAATACTGCTGAATAGTAAGTGCTAGTACACATTTTGGAATTGCATGTACAGTATGTTTATTATTTGATTAAAATTATAAATACCATATGCTTGATAATTAGCCTATATATACAGTAGTTTAGGGTGAAAAAACATGCATACTATTGCTGTGTTTATATGACCTGGGCCTGGCCTACAATTTTGTAGCAATAAACAAGCATACTATGTATACTTGTCAGTGTTAATACTTAATATATACACTGCTGTAGTGAATAAGGGAGAGCTCGGGGGGAAACAGACGATACAGTACGTGGATGATTGTCAAGCAAGCTCATATCCTCAGAAAAATTATTCTGTGTCCTGGACAGGGATAACTTTCTGATTTCCAGTGAGATGCTCTGACCATTGAGCTACCAAGACTCAGATGGTGAGTGAACGTTACATTGATGTACTGATTCTATTGATATAACAGCAGTGTATATATCAACACAACCAATCATTAGTCATTACTGAAATATATAGTAACTGCTGTGCATAGGCAGTACATATATCATTAGAACCTGTGCATCATTGTAACCTCTCTCCATCTGAATCTTGATGGCTCAATGGTTTGAGGCCGTCACTGGCAATAAGAAGGTTATAATTTTTTCAACCAGGAATATTATGTTTCTGATGATATGATCTTGACGTCCATGTTTTGTATACTGGCATGTATTCCATATATAATCTGTGTTTACAGTACTCCATCCATTATAGAACATGTTAGACCTATATACTTAGCAGGCCTAGTGGGTCACAACTTATTCTGTCAATGTAAAATACAGCTTATTATTATTATGTTCACATTGGGTATGTTGACACTACTATGTGTGTTAGCTAGATCATTGTCGACAAGCAGACTAGGCATGGCATTCTGAATATAGGTTATAATATATATGTGCACGGTGATATAATTTAGATACTATATGGTATCTGCAATCTGCATTAGGCATATTATTAGTAGTATTATTGTTAATGCATTATTATTATTAGTATTAATAATAATAATAATAATAATACAATAATATTTATACAGGATAGCCCCTTCAATGCTAACACTGGTATCAATATATGGGGGTCTTCAATATATTACAGTTACAAATTTCAACACATATTCACAAATGTACAGTACAATGTTACAAAAACTAATTTTAACTCAAAAGTTGTATATCCTTCACATATTGTCAATTAAGGCAATAGATAATGGTGCTATAACATGTATGAACAGATTAATTGAAACATGGAAAATAGCTCTTTACTGGTAGATATGATGTTAAAATGCCATGGAATTTCCTAACTAGCATTACACAATGTAACTTGCTTCTAATACAAGAGGTACAAAACTTGGGATTTCTATTAACCAATCAGTTTCAAGTCCCGACTTAGGAAAGATCAGTTTCCCAGACATGCATAGAGACCTCTGATTATGACCATCAATATTTAGTTATCCATATTCCTGCCAGCTCCACATCACAGTAGTCCAATGTGGGTAGAATTATCAACTTACAGTATATAATCTATCCACACCAACAATTGGAGTAGAATCCCTAATACGTCTTAGTAAATCTAATTTGAATGGACCCCTATACATTTGCACTATATGCATGCCATCCATAGACATTTGAACGAATTTGATTTTTTTAAAGGACACTCATTGTATGATAGAGATGCACTTTCTTCCTTCAACAGCCTTTGGTGTCTATATACAAAATACTGCATTGATTATTTCAATATTGTGATAAAAGTAATTTCTTTCTTAGTGATTGATGGTAGAAACAGCAGTAGACCCCCCACTATTCTGTTGCTGCACTCAAAAATTAAAAAGTTTAATTGGGCTGCATGTATTTATTTTGATGTCCTATGAAACAATAAAATTCAGACAATGCAAAGCTCTGAGAGATATTGTCCACTGAAATTTTATTTCCTGTAGTTTGGAAAATGAAGTGGCTATTATCTAACTCAAGCAATTTAGAACTAAAAGAAGTACTGTACTGTAAGATTCAAACAGCAATTGGGCGAGGGGTTGTTGCGTATACGTATTTCTAGTTAGTAATAATAATGTTTCATGCAACTTGTCTTGCAAAGACGACAAAAGAGGACTGGGATGATTAGTCTTCTATTTGCTGATCATACAAATAGTTGGGAAACTGTACAGCGCTGAAAACGTTGCAGCAATCATTGTAGAAAGTAGAACTGAATTCTATTTGTTGCAACGATTGTAGGCCTTAATTCATCAAGGCCTTCCTGTTGGAATTGAACCCTGGACGGCTCCGCGATGCTAGTGCAGTACTCTGACCATGACTGAGCTACTGTGGCCGTTGCCAACCTCTGATGTTTCTCACTTGAATTCATGCGAGCTTGAAAATAGAAAATTATTGTCTAACCCTGTGCTGATGAAAACAATCAAATACCTGTATTTCTTTATTCCATGTTTAGCATTCCCGGGTAAAATGTGATCGCATTATGTGCAAGAGTGGAGGAAGTTGTGGAACAAATTGTTCCAGTAAGTATAAAACAAGGAGACTCATGGACAATATATTTATGATTAACTTCAATTTTATCCTACACCTCAAAAGATAAAAAGGGTTAAAACAGTTACTCAAGTTTCATGCTGAATCGCTTCCGAGCGTGAAACTTGAATAACTCTGTTTTAACTGAAAATTTATTGACATGATATTGTTGGATCGAGCGGGTTTGAATTCGCACCTTCCGCTGCTCTACCAGTTGAGCTACCGCGTCAGGATGTGTAGTGTTTCAATTATATTTCAAAATCATCCTCAGGATAACATGAAATTTTATCGACATGATTAACCTACACTATTGAGTCAACAGAAAATTGTTGACTCAAATCCCGTTCAAGTCGACAATTTTCTGTGTTACATATTTTGGAAAGAAACAACGGTGTACAATGATGACAAGCCTCTGGAGAATATATGGCAGAAACCACTACTAGCATGTCAATGCGTCTCCAAAGATGACGCTGCTTACTCTTCAGTGGTATATGATCTTAAAATCAAATACAGTCCAGGTAAATAGATGTACCGGTGCGGGTGGGATCTCTGCAGAGACCCTGAGAGTTACTCAGAGATCAGCAGCCTAGACCAGGTGAATGCAGTGGAGTTCTTGTACATTACAAAAGAAAAGTACTGAACTACAAGAGTGCATTGAGCGTGAACTTAATGAGCTGTAAACGGTAATTATCGATGGTTGGCCTCGTTCAAGGAAGCAGTTGCCAACTTGTGCACAAGGACTCGAGTAGCTAAATTTAATGTTTTTTCCCCCAATTGTATTAGTACGACTATATGGAGGCTAGGAGAGAATCTACTTAAGGTAATCTACCTACGGGCTTAATGATCTACGCGCCTGAATAGCCTGAGGTGTTAGCCAACCCTTAAACCCTTAGCTTGCCACGGTTAGACTGGTCCCAGACCCTTCTATCAGCATTATGCGCAATAATATGGCGTCACCTCGTAAGAGACCGCAGGCAAGCTTGGATTCATTTGAAATATGCTCGTTGTAGAATTATATAAATGAAAAAATGCATGTGCTCAAATTGCTGCAAATTGTCTTTCCGAGGTTTTAGATTTCAAAATTTTCCGGGGGGCCTACTAAAAATGCGGTGTCGACTTCAGCCCCCCCCCCCCCAACTTTAAGTCCGTTCCTACGCCTCTGATTTGCAATGTGATCTACAAAGGAATGCGGATAGTGATACCACCAAGTAAGCAGAAAGCAGTGGTAAACCTGATTCACAAGTATCGTCTCGAAATAGCCAAATGCAAACATTAAGAGAATTAACGACAAAATGTTAATTTACATATGATCCTTAGAAAAGTAGCTCGTCTACCGTTTGCCGACCTCTTAGGCCATGTCCACACGTATGCGTTTTCATGGCAATTGATAAAAGGAGAATAGTGCGAATAGTCGACGAATAGTGCTAATAGTCGGCGAATAGTGCGAATAGTCGACGAATAGTGCGAATAGTACACGAATAGTTGGGCAAATACGGCAAAACTAGGCGGGAACTCTACCGTAAATTAACGGGTTATAAAAACTATAAGGAGTACCAACCCCAACACAACAAAGATCCTAACCACTATTCGTCGACTATTCGCTCTATTCGTCGACTATTCGCACTATTCTCCTTTTATCAATTGCCGCGTTTTCATAGCGTTTTTATATTGTTCTCAGTCCTCAGGGGAGCAGAAAACAATGGTCCCATTACCTGAAACAATATGAAAACGGGATTTTTAAAATTCCCATTGTCCTGTTGTCATTACAAGTTTGGTGATTGTTAAAATGTTGGTATAAAACTTTAATCGTATTACACAATATTCAAATTTTAAGATATAAGATATAGGTTGTTCTATCGACTTTCGAATATTTCACCAAATGCTTTTGAATATACAGTATCAAACAAAATCCGACAACAACTCAATGACGCGTAGCTCAATTTGGCGGATCGTAGATTTGATCGTTGTTGCGTATATTAAGAGGTCGGCAAACAGTGGACGATCTACTCGATAAGCAGAATCTTCATTTTAATATTTTCGCTCTATGTAACTCACTGTAAAAAGGATCATATGTAAATTAGTCTTCAAGCGGCGGCCATTTTGTCGAATTAATTTCTGGAAATGAATGCGCTGGAGAAGTGCTCTACTAGCCGGCAATGAACTCTGATATTGAACAGACCATAAAGAACTGCTCAAAGTATGCTTCCAGAATAACCTACCCTCAGGACCCCTAATGCTGTCAGTGACACCAGACTTGACGTTTCTGGAAGTGGGAACTGATCTGTTCGAGTTTGAATCCAAGAACTATGTGTTATAATTGTTGACTGTTATTCAAGATTCATTGACGTAGCAGCAGTAGCGAAGTTGGCCATAGCAACTGGTCATGCTATGCAAATTTTGAAACGATATACATATTCAGATCTTTAGAAATATATTGTTTTCAAAATATGCAGACGTTTATAAATTAGCATAGCATGACCAGTTGCTATGGAACTCTAGAAACTTTGAGAAGTGACTGTGGCCCTCAATATATGTCGGAAGAGTTTAAAGTTTTTGTAAAGACTACGGAATCAGCCATAAACCCTCCAACCCGTACTTTTAAAAGTCCAACTTTCTGGACTGAAAGAGCAATCCAGACCGTCTGTAAATGCTCATGGAAGAAGACTACAGACAAGCAACTGACCTTGCTAGATTACAGAACAACTCTATTAGATGGAATCAGCAACCTATCGCCAGCGCAGCTCCTGGTGTATCAACGTCCCAGGAATATTTCTTCTGGCTCCCAATCCATACAACCGAGAAGATGTCAACGACACTTCAGCCAAACCTACTGCTACCATGACAAACCTACAATCAAGGAGCTCTCACAACTGAAACCGGGAAAACAAATAAGAATGGCACCTCTTCCAGGAACAAAGAGATGGCTTCCAGCAACAGTCCTCAGCCCACACAGTGCTTCTCGTTCCTATGTTGTAGAATCAAGGGGTCATCGATATCGTCGCAATCGTCATCATCTTCGCACATTCTCGGAAGCTGCCAACATACACACACACACATTTATTTTTCATTTATTACAATATTTTTCATTTATTACAAGCAGGGTCCTGCATACCAACTGGATAAGCTGCAATTTATCAATTTTCACTGTGTTAATTATCTGGCGGTGTTTCTTTGAAGTTGCACAAAAGGAATTTGTTAATGTGGCGGCAGTTTCAAAGAAGTTCGTTTCGCTTGTGCTGTAAAGTTTCTTTTTGGAAAATAATATGATATTTTTCGGAGAGGAAGAGTCCGCATCTTTTAGAACGCTACAGAACTGTCAGAATACGTTTGAAATTTGCGGGACAGCAACATCACCAACACCAAAATAAAGTGGTCCAAAGTGTGTGTGTGTAATATATATATTTCAAAAACTCATTAATATTCATTAACCAAATTGTCCAATCACATTTCCGTATTTAGTCACGCGCAAGGCTTTTATACCTGATAAAAGTCTAGTCTCTACGTAGTATAAGTAGTAGTCTCTACGAACTTTATATAAAATTCCTGCTAATTTGCATTTCATACATCAACCCAATTTACCTCTAATAGAAAATAAAAACCACTACACTCCCTAGTAATTGCAATCAATTGTTTTTGAAGCTATTTAAAACACTCGAACACTCGCGTTTTATCATATCTAAAATGCTCGCGCTGCGCGCTCGCATTTTAAATCTGATAAAACGCTCCTTCTCGTGTTTTAAATACTACATATATATATATATATATATATATATATATATATATATATATATATATATATATATATATATATATATATATATATATATATATA
The DNA here is from genome assembly GCA_035772405.1 of Chrysogorgia sp. JL179-B06. NCBI lineage: Eukaryota > Metazoa > Cnidaria > Anthozoa > Scleralcyonacea > Chrysogorgiidae > Chrysogorgia > Chrysogorgia sp. JL179-B06. Next base: position 35,483 of record JAYKKM010000145.1, read on the forward strand.
TATATATATATATATATATATATATATATATATATATATATATATATATATATATATATATATATATATATATATATATATATATATTTATCCAGACCGAGGTCAATGTTATCTGCCGAAGCCGAAGGCTGAGAACATTGACCGAGGTCTGGATAATTCTTGATGTCATGCGTAAGCCGGATCTAATAATTGTTTTATTATACATTGTTCAAAATAGTCTTACTAAAAATATACAAACAAAGTGACAGTCTGGTAGTAATCTACTATACAAGCCATTTTTATTTTGTAATTTTCGTGCGCTTTTCCTAGTGACGTCATCAGCGTCCAATAATATTTTTTTTGGACACCTCCGTCCAATAATTCACAGTATTCGACGGAAATGACGTCGCGCCTGCCGGACATGTTGACCAATAAGAAACGAGAATGAAGTTTGAATGTATAATACTTATTAACCGAGTGCTAGGAGTTAGTTATAAGAGTTTACACCTGCATTAGCGAACATGTATGGCTATATAGGCGGGTTAATTGAGGCAGGTTGCTTATTGTAAAAAATAAGGCATACAAACTAGTACTCCTTCTTAAAGTTTTTTAATAACCTTGATCTTGCAAACCTTTTTATAGAACCTCTTACACAAACACCAGAACCTAAACCAGTTGTCCAAAAAGACTGTTCGAGAGAAAGAGTACAAGTACATCTCCTTGTCAAACTAGGCGGCAAAAAGGCAAGGACAAAACATCCAAGTCAGTTCAACTATTTGGTAAAAATTGCATTACTTAAGACAAAATCGTCGTCTGTAGAGATTCATCATTGGAGTGTTAATAATAACAAGGCAACAGTTAGGACGTCAAAATTAAAGAAGGTTCGTTTTGCAAGAAGAGCATTAACATACAATACACTTGGAGAGGCCAAGATTGGTAAGCAAGTGCATATAAATATATATTAATTGAAGTGTAATATTTTCTAATGGTATATAAACTAAGCAACCATCTAGCCAACCATCTAACCAATCAACCAACCAATTAACCAACTAAATAACCAAGTACAGTAACTAACAAACTAACTAACCATCTAAGCAACCAACCAACTAACAAACAATCTAATCAACCAACCAACTAACCGACCATATAACCAACCAACTAACCAACCGCTTAATCAACCAACTCCAATAAACCAACCTGCAACCAACCTACGAACTAACCATGTATTACTGACCAACCAACCATTAACCAACCACTTAATCAATCAACCAACTCCAATAAACCAACCTGCAACCAATCTACGAACTAACCACGTATTACTGACCAACCAACCATTAACCAACCACTTAATCAACCAACCAACTCCAATCAACCAACCTGCAACCAATCTACGAACTAACCATCTATTACTGACCAACCAACCAACTAACCAACCACTTAATCAACCAACCAACTCCAATCAACCAACCTACGAACCAACCATCTATTACTGACCAACCAACCAACTAACCAACCACTTAATCAACCAACCAACTCCAATCAACCAACCTACGAACTAACCATCTATTACTGACCAACCAACCAACTAACCAACCACTTAATCAACCAACCAACTCCAATCAACCAACCTACGAACTAACCATCTATTACTGACCAACCAACCAACTAACCAACCACTTAATCAACCAACCAACTCCAATAAACCAACCTGCAACCAACCTACGAACTAACCATCTATTACTGACCAACCAACCAACCAACTAACCAACCACTTAATCAACCAACCAACTCCAATCAACCAACCTACGAACTAACCATCTATTACTGACCAACCAACCAACTAACCAACCACTTAATCAACCAACCAACTCCAATAAACCAACCTGCAACCAACCTACAACCAACCTACGAACTAACCATCTATTACTGACCAACCAACCAACCAACTAACCAACCACTTAATCAACCAACCAACTCCAATCAACCAACCTACGAATTAACCATCTATTACTGACCAACCAACCAACCAACTATTACTAACCAACCAACGAAAGTATTAAGCTTAATACATCAGTAAATAGTCGCTCAGTCGGTTAGAGAGCTCGACTATAGTTTACCATAGTCGTGAGATTTAATAACTTCTGGAAGGTCTTATGTTGCATTTTTTGCAACAGGTTCCAGTTGATGTTTCGTTATCCTGTACACTCACAATATTTTTCTAACCTTCAATTGATCATAAAGATAGTATAGATACTGCAAATATTAACATATAATTGTTAGTACAATTTATCCACATAAAATGTTTATTTTAATCATGGTTTGTCTTCCATCTTAGGTCGCATAAACCGATTTCTAAACAAGGAAAAATTGCTGGCTTCGTGTAATCGTAATTGCAAGAATAAGGCAAAGGAATACGTCAACATTTTGAAGGATCGCATAAGATACTTCAAGAATGATTGTAGAGTGACGGATGCTTTTAAAAGGCTATCATAGGATTCTGTTGCCGTACACCTGTGGAAAAATGGATATGTTCTTACATTCGTTATAGATGGCGCACATTATGCTATATTTTATTCAAGGCATGCATTCTGCATGGAGATATTTCATTGGGAAATCTTAAATATGCAGTAATATTTTGGCTAGATATTGGTGTGAAGGTGTGGCTTACTGACCAATGACAATTTACAGTTGAAGGATGCAGGATTGGATTAACCTTCTAAATGTTAAATGAAGATATAAGAAAATGTAATAATATATCCGATAAAGCCCTCCTGCATACACAGTTTGTAAATATTACATTTATATATATATATATATATATATATATATATATATATATATATATATATATATATATATATATATATATATATATATATATATATATATATATATATATATATATATATATATATATATATATATATATATATATATATATATATATATATATATATATATATATATATATATATATATATATATATATATATATATATATATATATATATATATATATATATATATATATATATATATATATATATATATATATATGTGTATTTAAAATATATACCAGGTTTGATATATGGCAGACTAATTTGAAAGTTAAAACCTCTTTTTGTACATTCAGTTCAATGCAACGTCATATCGTTCCATTCAAAATCGAATTCTATTCTATTCTATTCAATTCAATTCAATACGTTATCGACTTGAAAATGTAGTTGAGTTAATGAACAGTGAGTACAGAAGAGTTATTAGTAGAGAAATTACGGTTATGTTTGGAAAACTGTTTTGAAATAAGGTAAATATATATAAATATAGGAAAACGTTATGTATCAAGTAGAAATTATATATCAATTTAGAACAGATTTTAAAGCATGCATGAAACCATGCAATGTATATGTGAAAGCTTAATAAACTAAAATGTGCTGTGTTTTCTTTTCTTTGTTGCATGTTTTTAAAGGTCATGTCACACAAGACAATTTTGGCAGACGGCAGCGTTCAAATGGTTACCCGCGGTTAACTGAAATTAAAATCCTATCCGGGTTTGGAGATTTTACATATTCGTTATCTTTAGATTCTATCATGAAGAAATGTAATATATCTTGTCATTCGAAAATTTCATCTTCGTGTCTTTTCCCTGCTAAAGTTGATTTACTCGAAGTCATTGCACACTGATTCAACAGTGAAATACAAAGTAAGTTCGCCTCTGAACTTTAAGACCACATCTGTTTAGACAATATTCGCTCAATTCCCAAACTTTCTTTGTATTTCACTGCTGATTCAATGTACAATGTTTTTGCGTGTCCCTGTTTTGACGTCATTTCTTGTGAGTATTAAATGAGCAGGGTTAAAAGTACGAAGATGCAATTTTCGCGCGACAAGATACTTTACAATTCATCATCATCATAAGCTTTATTTAAAATCAAAATAAATATAACACGGTAAGCTGTGTTAAGACAAGAGAATATTAATTAGAAAAGTTATGATTCCAAAAAAAATATTTAACTATCAAAAAACCTAAACTACTTCATAAATGTAAAATTTAAAACAATATTTACAAGAGAGCAGCCTTAAAAGACGAGACCGTGAACTTTGTTTTAGGCTCATCTATTAAACAATTGGCAATTAGTGTAGTCAAAGCTAGAAATAAGTTCTATCCTACCAGAATTAAATCCATATTCGAACCAACATCCATATGTTCACTCGTATAACTAATTAAGAGGAAGCTCTAATAAAATATTTATTACTAGACCGCTCGCACTGAAGCTGCTAAACAAAGCTTCAGTTATCGAGGAGCTGTCTTGTGGACTGATCTACCCGTATTCAAAATATCAGCAGATCTAACGTTATATATCTCAAGAGATTCCAAAGATCACAAATATGTAAAATCCCCAAACCCCGGATAGGTACTTAGTTAAGTTTTATTTATGATCTCTATACATGGGTTAGAATGCGTTAAGTTCTGCAGAGCATTGAATATATTTGAACACATTGAATCCATTGAATACATTGAATTCATGTCAACAAAGTAAACAAAGACTAATAAATTATCGTATCAAGACACCCAGGGCCATTTTCGCGGCAAGTTGTAAAACATGGACTGATAAAACATGGACTGGACTGGACTGGACTGATAAAACATGGACTGATAAAACATGGACTGATAAAACATGGACTGATAAAACATGGACTGATAAAACATGGACTGGTAAAACATGGAGTGTTAGGATCTTTGTTGTTTTGGGGTTAGCGATTATTTGTTAATGTAGACATCTTATGAGATGGCACTACGAGGTATGACACCAACCTATTTATCAGACTATTTGCAATTAACCACAACAACACATATAGATTGAGAAGCAACGATCGAAAACTTTATTTAGAAAAACCTAAAACAAATTTCCTAAAACATAGTTTCTCATATCGCGGAGCCAGGTCCTGGAATAGCTTGCCGCAGGAAATTGTCAACAAGTACGAGTATTTCTCAATTAATTATTTTAAAAAGTGTATTAATGAGCACTACAATGATTTACGAACAAACTTGTCGACAGTTTATTGTGCGTTTATAGTTATAATTGTATATTTTATTAATTATTGGTTTGTATTAGTATAGTTATAGCTATCTGTGTAATTTGTAAATAGTTAATATTCTCCATATTCTTTCTTTATTATATATATGTAAATACACGGCCCTTTGAAAATCAGGAAATTGAAAGGCTACCGTGTCTAAATAAGTTTAAATAATAATAATAATATCGCCTTCTTATAGAAAACAACATAAATCACTGAGGATTAACTGCACTATAGACTACATTCGTTCCTTAAATATACCCTTCGAGAGAACCCCAAACGTTTCTGGTCCTACTATAAGAACAAAAGGAAATGCGTCTATTCCAATGAAGCTTTTAACCGATATTTTAACTCAGTTTTTTCTACTGATGATCTTCCAATACCTGTTACTTCGCAAGATCCTTCAACATTCAACAACTCGGAATTGGACTCTTTTAGCATAATAAACTCAGAGTTATCTATTACGGAAGTAGAGAATCATCTAAAAGCCCTTGATCCAACTAAAGCGAGTGGTCCCGATGGTTTCCCATCGGTTACATGCAGTTACTATACACACGAGAATTTCTTGGAAGTCGGCATGGTCTTGTGTGGACCCATATAGTACTTAGTTATGGTCCTTAAGTTCATTAAGGCGTTTCATTTTAATAGATTCCCTTGCATAAAGGCACACACGTCCGTGTATACCAGAAGTGCGGTCGCCTCTGCCGAGGTTGTAGTTCTGCACGGTAACATAGGAATCACCAACGGAATCTCTCAACCAAGTTTCGGTAAGGAAAAACAGATCTGGGCATTGAGAAGTTAAAATACGAAGTTCGTCGAACTTAGGTCCAAGAGACTTTACATTTGGCAAGCAAATACTTGGCACAAATTCAAATTTTTGTATGGCTGATGAGTTGTTGGTTGACTGGACTTGAAAATAGTTCTAACACGAGTAAGCGTTCTTCCTCTCATTTCTAAATACGTATACAAACCGGTTGAAAATACGAGGCGAAGCTGAGTTTTTTTAACCGGTTTGTCCGTATTTAGAAATCAGAGGATAACAATTACGAGTGTTAGAACTTGCTTCTCAAATGAATCCATATTTTGTGAGAAAATCGAGGTTAAAGTTAGCGAAATTCGTCCGTAATCTTCATCTTATTTCTAAATTCTCATTAAATATTGATTTCTTTTGAATTTTCATCATGAATTATTAATGAGTTTGACTTTAAGTTATACCTGTTGTTAAATCTGCGAGTTTCCAAACCTTTTTTCACCAAAGCACGCTGACAGGTTGAATGTTACGATCACTTTTATTACCTTACAAGAAGGTTAATAAATTATTAATATATATACCTTAAGTGTTATGATTATAATGAGCTGAGACTCTTGAATATACGAATTAATACACTACACGTATAGTTACGTTACTGTTACGGTCACTATTGTCTTACATGCCTACTGTATATAGTATGCTTGTATGGTTAAAAGAGAGAACTGATATTAAATACACAAACTCCTCTCCACATTCGCACGGATGCTATGCATGCGAAAATTTCAATTCCCATTTTTAACGAGGGTTCTTCAAGATATTCTATTAAAAAGAAATGACAATAATTAATATAAAAAATATTTTAAACCAAGCTTAAGTGAAAGTTCTTTGTCACCTTACATGAGAATAGGTATTAATTTTCTTCTAATAGTTTTAATTTTAGAGAAATTTGGCTTTGTTTATCTTATTTTTTTAAATTGAAGGCCGTCATTTCTGTTCTAATCGCGAACGAATGCGGTCCCCCATTAATTTTTGATATCATTGAGTAATACTTTGAAAAGAAATCTTTCATAATACTGTGAATAGAAATCCTGCACAATAGACTATAAAGACCACGTTATTGTCATGCTATTGTGAAGGGTTTCTTTGTGTAGCATTTCTATCACTCAATGCATGACGTCGAAAATTAATGAGAGTGACCGCATTCTCCAGCAATCACAACAAAAACGGCGGCCTTCAATTTACAAAAATAAAACTAAAACGATTATGGGAAAACTAATACCCATTCTCATGTAAGGCGACAAAGAACTTTCGTTTAAGCAACACTTGTATTTGGGGTAGAGTGTCCCTTTAAAATAAACGACAAAATTGATCGTTTTCAGAAATTTTAATGACAAAGGGCATGGCGGCCATAAATTATAAATATATCTTAAGTGTTATGATAACAATGAGCTGAGACTCTTGAACATACGAATTAATACAATACACGTACAGTTACTGTTACTGTTACGGTAATGTTTGTGTATCTAATAAAAGATGGTAATTAAAAATCTACGAATTCGTTAACTAGTTGTTCTACAAGCCAATTGTTGTTCTGATTAAATCGTTTTCAATTGTTAATGTTAAGAATTTTTAGCTTAATGTTTGTAAAATTAGGCGACTTTTAGTACGTGTCAGACTGTAACAGTACAAATATCGAAGATAACCATCAATCTTAGTCAAAACCTGTTGAGACAACACATCAAAGGTAACATGCATTCGCAAATTTAACATTTTTATTGTAACCGTATAGTAATTTCCCCAGACAAACACCCTGCTTGAGTTTGGTGTCAAGAAATCAACATTGAACTGGGGAGGAGCTGGTTTACTTATGAATACGTATATAGTTTATTGAGATTGAAGTGTTTTTGTGGTTAAAAGTCTCAACAGTTTTGTCCAAGATAGTTGCTCTGCCGCCTAATTCCTGGAAGCTCAGTTGTTAGAGCGCCCGGTTAGCAATCGGAACTATGATTTAGGTGTAGGTTGCAAGTTCCATTCCAGCTGGCTATATTATGAAAATTAAAAAATTCTGAAATGCTATAATTACAATACATATATGACGATATTAAGAATGCGCTGGATTAAAAATCGGACAAGAGAAAAGGGAACTAAAATAAATAACCTAAAAATAGTGTTGAAATAATGGACATGAATATTAAAATGCTGCATGGCATAAGCTTTCAGGTGAATAACATTGTATGAAATATGCGGAAAATACTAACAATTTTCTTAATTCTTCAGAGACATTTTCTACGTCATCGCTACAGATTTTAACGGGTGAATTCTAAAAAAAAGACCATAAATATTTCCACATAAAGGATAAATTATATAATCAACTATATTCACACAGCAAAATTGTGAATTCTTATCTAGAATAAAATTCTTGTTAAATTCTTATTTTAGTCAATATTTTACTTAAAATGAGAAAAATCAAGAAAATTATTCTTACCAAGAATCGATTTTACTTAAAACAAGAAAAAATATTCTTACCAAGATTAATAAGAACCTGATTTTTCTTAAAATAAGAAAAATATTCTTGCCAAGAATAAACAAGAACTTGATTTTTCTTAAAATAAGAAAATTATTCTTACCAAGAATAAACAAGAACTTGATCTTTCTTAAAATAAGAAAATTATTCTTACTAAGAATAAACAAGAACTTAATTTTTCTTAAAATAAGAAAAATATTCTTACGAAGAATAAAGAAGAACTTGATCTTTCTTAAAATAAGAAAAATATTCGATCGAAATATTGTGTCCAAGAATAAACAAGATTTTTCTTAAAATATGGAAAATATTCTTACCAAGATTAAACACGAAGACATAGTATATATGTTTACTGAAAACAAGCAAAAAGGATAGTGATATATTATTTTTATAAGAAATGGAAATACATGTATGAAGGAATACAGGTATATACTTCATGGAAGTCCACATATAGTACCCGCGATAACTTCGTCTATCCCTCCCAGTGCTACGGAGGAGGCTAAAACCTAACTAAAACGACTAATAGCGTAGAGTCTGGCTACTATTTCTTTTGTTATGGCATGGGTAAAAGCGGACAAACATCGGTTACTGACGTCAACTATATGTGGGACTATCATGAAGTATTTCCCGAAATACGCATGCGCTGTTCAGTCTGTTGGTTTACAATGGTTTGTGGGATAGCGTCCTTCAAACTTCAGTTGGAGAAGTAAACAGCGTGCTTGTCAATGCTTATCGATTGCTTGAAAGAATTTGGAACAATTACCAATACATAATGTCTGAAGACAGGGGCGTAGGAAGCTTTGTAAAGTTGGGGGGGCCGGTCAAAAAAAATTTTCGTTGTACCTATCAGTGGCGAAGCTAGTCGAGCTCCGTAGGCGCGAGGCTTTCTAGAAGGGTCCGCGGGGTATGCCCCCGAAAATTTTTGAAATCTAGATTCCCGCAAATGGCATTTCCTGCATTCTGAGCGGTGATTTTTCAGCTCAGAAGTTTATAAAATTTCATATTTTGCACTGTTTCGCTCTATATCAGAGTTCATCATCATGCCTAAGAACCACCAGGAGCAGCGTGCCCACCAGGAGATTTCCCGGGAGGCCCCCGAAAATCTGGTGATGGTCCCTGCTCTCCCCCAATCGAATAGTTTTCCCGCCCTATTTTTGAGCCACGCCGCCCAACATGGACATTCAGGACGTTTTTTTTCCAAGGGGGGCTACCTTTTAGCCTCAATCATTCCGCGATTTCCACCCTTCTGCTTAGTTAAAAAAGAAAGCCTACTATAGAGTAGGGCTGCGTAAACTAGAGAAATATTAGCGGGTTAACATGCAAAGATATTGTGATTTTTGTTTAATTACTTCTATGATAATTGTTTTCGAACTTGTCGGAAATATACATTCATACTATTCGAACACAGACATTTGATTAATATACGATTTCAAATACTTCTACTTTCGAATTCAATTTTTTTGCTGCAATTTTTCTTTCAAATTCAATTATTTTTGGGGGGGCCGAAAGCTATTCCGGCCCCCCCTTTTATAATATTGGGGGGGCCGCGGCCCCCCCGGCCCCCCTGCTTCCTACGCCCCTGATGTTTGCCAGGATTGCGGAAATCAATAAACAAGTTGCTGGCGATCTTAAAGGTAGGACTGGCTTGTATTGTTTAATATAAGACGTATCGCAAACAAATATTTACATTATAAATTTGAATTTACGGCGCGTCGCGCGCGAGCCATGCCATTGCGCTGTTTTATAACTGATTTTAATGACATTACACAATTGAATTGAAATATTTATACAAACAAATAATTTGCCAGGGTGTATTTTGGTATGGTCGTGGAAAAATTGTGTGATCCTAGCAAATTTGAAATAAGGAAAGTATTCAAAGTATGGACGTGTGGATTCCATAACGAACTTTCCACCAACGTCAACGATATTCCCAGAGGCCAGAGACCCACTAGGCACTACCCAGGCTATTATTTATATATATATATATGCAACAGTAAGATTGTTTTGGAGTTTTAATGGACTTTTGCCCTTTTGACAAGTCGAGTTGTCTGAAAGAGGGCATATATATATATATATATATATTGAGCTTCTGAAACCTACTTCTTTTTATTCTTTGGTAGATTTGATGGGTTAACAAATAATTACACAAAGTGGTTGTATTGAGGTGATGCAAGGTCTTGCTTCTGGAAAATTATCTTCATGGTAAGTTTTATATTTTGGATATTGTTAATTTAACATCTGCTTTATAAAGTATATATATATATATATAGGTAATATATATAGGTAATATTTGGCATTTCACTGCACTAGTACTGCACTAGCATCGCAGGGTTGCGGGTTCAATTCCAGCCGGAAGGCCTTGAAGTTGCATTTTTCGCAACTGGTCCCGGTTTGGTCTTACAATGTATATATTCCAACACTCGAAATTTTCCTTCACCACTAATCCATATGAACATGTAGTTTAATCGAGTGAAATGCCAAATATTACCTATAATATACCCAGAATCTTATCCCGGCATTACCACCACTATATATACAGAACTCGTGACTAGGCTCTCGGCAACGCCTTCTGTAGCTCAGTGGTTAGAGCACTGCACTAGCATCGCAGGGTCGCTGGTTCAATTCCCAGCCGGAAGGCCTTGAAGTTGCATTTTTCGCAACTGCATGGTCCCGGTTTGGTCTTACAATGTATATATTCCAACACTCGAAATTTTCCTTCACCACTAATCCATATGAACATGTAGTTTAATCGAGTGAAATGCCAAATATTACCTATAATATACCCAGAATCTTATCCCGGCATTACCACCACTATATATACAGAACTCGTGAACGGCTTTTGTAGCTCACTGGTCAGAGCACTGCACTAGCATCGCAGGTTCAATTCCCAGCCGGAAGGCCTTGAAGTTGCATTTTTCGCAACTGGTCCCGGTTTGGTCTTACAATGTATATATTCCAACACTCGAAATTTTCCTTCACCACTAATCCATATGAACATGTAGTTTAATCGAGTGAAATGCCAAATATTACCTATAATATACCCAGAATCTTATCCCGGCATTACCACCACTATATATACAGAACTCGTGACTAGGCTCTCGGCAACGCCTTCTGTAGCTCAGTGGTTAGAGCACTGCACTAGCATCGCAGGGTCGCTGGTTCAATTCCCAGCCGGAAGGCCTTGAAGTTGCATTTTTTGCAACTGGTCCCGGTTTGGTCTTACAATGTATATATTCCAACACTCGAAATTTTCCTTCACCACTAATCCATATGATCATGTAGTTTAATCGAGTGAAATGCCAAATATTACCTATAATATACCCAGAATCTTATCCCGGCATTACCACCACTATATATACAGAACTCGTGACTAGGCTCTCGGCAACGCCTTCTGTAGCTCAGTTGGCAGAGCACTGCACTAGCATCGCAGGGTTGCGGGTTCAATTCCCAGCCGGAAGGCCTTGAAGTTGCATTTTTCGCAACTGGTCCCGGTTTGGTATTATAATGTATATATTCCAACACTCGAAATTTTCCTTCACCACAAATCCATATGAATATATATATATATATATATATATACATGTATGTTTGTTATGAGATGGCTCTCCACATTCGAATATTGAGCTGGGCTCTGATATTCATTTTACGATTCATTTTACGACTCTTAAAAGTTGGTATACTGCCGAAATTGTGTATGGGAGGTCTAACATTTCGAGCAAAGGTCCTTCGTCACACAGTGAAATATGTTGTATATTTATATATATTGATGTTGTGAATGTGGGATCTTGGAGTAGATAGACAATACATGGGCAATCATCAAGCTCAAATCCTCAGGAAATGTTTCTGAGTCCCGGACAGGGATTGAACCTGTAACCTCTGATTGCCGGTGAGACGCTCTAACCATTCAGCTACTGAGACTCAGATGGAGAGCGAGAGTTACAATGTCGATGTACTGGTTTGATTGATATACAGTATGTACTTGACGATACTTAATTGAGCTTGACGATTGCCCATGTATCGTCTACAGTGAAATATATTAATTATACTTGTGTTTGGATAAAAGTATCCAAACATGGGAATTTAATGCAGTGTAAAAGCAGTCTCGTATACATGTACATGTATACCCTATTGCATCGCACTGTACTTTTTGTTTTATGTTTTATATATTAAAATATTAAATATATATTTTGTTATACATGTATGTTTACTGGAAATTATCAGGAAATATATACTGTACTTATATCCTCTGGATTCAGAACTAGTTCATTAACATGAGTGATATTTGCTTGTAGATAAGTCCTGGGGTTGGTTGTTCAAATCCTTATATATATAAGCTATATATATAGCTTATCCAGTGAATATATTTTCTATCCACTGAAGTGAATGGCCATCTCAGTAAATTAGTGAGTGAATATATACCACCATTAGTTGAATATGTTGTTGAAAACATGGCTGGTGATATTTACCTGCTATTTTTCTTAGATGGTCATTCAGTGGATAGAAATATATATTCACTGGATAGGATTTATCCATTGGATAAGCTATCCAGGCTTTGAACAACCAACTCCAGATATTAAGTAAGATACAGTGTATCTCCAGTTCGAACAACATGCCACAGACTCAACCGAACAAAACTTCAAGAGCAGTTAAATATATATTATTAAAGTCAATATTTAGCATTAAGCTTGCCCATCCAAACATGCATATTGTACTGCAGGGCAGATCCAATATGAAATAAGGAAATGCATGTTATTGTTTTAAAAGTTGCATGGCTGGTGTATTTCAATTGGTGAGACCGCTTCCTTAATAGTTCCTGGTAAAATACTCTTCTACATATATTTTATACATATATTGTATAATAAAGTACCGGTATAAGGTTTTTTATATTAAAAGGTTGTTATCGTGTTGTTTAATAAAAGCTTCTGTTATGTTTGGATTTGAATGAAATGGCATTCTGTTACAGCTATTACATATACTGTATACTGCCATGCAATGCATAATTAAATTTTAAACATCCAGAATTTCTGGTTCAGGTTGCCGTGACTGAGTGTCAGGATCATTTTGCAACCATCTGAATGTTAGCAGATGGCACTGGGAACTGCAAACAACTTCAGGGCAACCTAATTACATCTTTACTCCCTAATTATTCTTATTAATTTTATTTATTCTTATTGTGCATCTTTTGTTTTTAGCTGATAGTACCATATACAGGTATGTCTTGATCAGGATAACATTATCCAAAGGACAGTGGAATTCACAGGAAATAACAATATGGTTGGAACTGGAAGGAAGATGACAAAATTACAACTTACAAAGCTGAGAGAAGCTAATGTACATTGATATGATTATTTTTATTATTACTGTAGAGAAGGAAAATTTATTGCATTAACATTACAGCAACATCATAACCTTAACATTATTTATAAACCTTTTTCGTAAAGATTGCAGCTGAAACAAGGCTTGTGGGTCAAAAATAAGCTCAGGGTGAACAATTGAAATTTGCTATACATATATTCGTTTGTTGTTTGGACTGAGACAAAACAAGTAATTTTGACCCATAAGCCTCGTTCCTGTGATGTCTGCCATCTTTATCCAAAAGACCTATATATATCTAATTATACCTTAGGTGGTGTTTATATGGAGGCGAGCCAGCTCAGGTACCCGGGCAGACTGCTATACATTTTCACTAATCCTGCATTAATATTTATAGTTTTAATAATAGTTTTAAATATTTACAGTATATGTAAGGGGATGCATGGTTATAGCATTTAATTTGTTCGAAGTATTTTCATGTAGGACTATAATCTTGAATTTTATTTATTTAAATAAATGTTTGTATATTTATATACATGTTCTAAGATGTTAATAATGTTTGTGGTTGCGATTCTTGCAGTTTATATAAAAGTAAGAATCAAATGCTAGACTAGACAAATTCAGTTTGCTTAGGATATTACTTGTTTTGAGCACAAATATTCTTGAAAGATTCTTGCCAATAATTATATTATTACTTAATATGCAGGCAAGAATAAAATTGCTCAATTTAGGCAAATATTTTCTTAAAATTATAATTATTTTCTTAAAACAAGAATCGGGTAAGAATTATATTCTTGGTAAGAATATATTCTTGCTAAGAATAATATTCTTACTATATGGACAAGAATAATTTTACTAGTTTTAAGCCATTTTTTGCTCAAAACAAGAATTGTTTTCTTTAAAATAAGAATCGGATAAGAAATATATTGCTTATTTAAAGCACATATATGTTCTTGTCAAGAATAATGTTCTTGACAAGAATAATATTCTTGGCAAGAATGGCATTCTTGATAAGAATAATATTCTCACTATATGGACAAGAATGATTATACTTGTTTTAAGCAATATCTTGCTTAAAACAAGATTTTTTTTTCTTAAAATAAGAATCACGATTTTGCTGTGCATATACATGTACCAAAAGAAAATACTAGAAGAATAAGATTGGTAAACTGCCAAAATTGGTGTGTATGAGAGGTTTTGAACGAAAGCTGTTCGTCAGAGAATGAAACGGCTCGAACGTTAGACATATATATATACACGATTTCGAACACTTTTATATATTTATACCACACTATACACTGCATTTTCCCGTGAAACCTGTATCATCCAAATCACTATAATGCATGCAAATGGTACTATATGTATCAATTTTATATACAAAAACGCATATAGGATATTGGCACTCTATATAAAGACATATATCGCTGATGCATGCATACTACCTCATCACCATGTTCACCATGGATAGAGAAGGGTTTCTTAAACTTGACTCGTGCTTGATCATGTTCCATTAAAGTGATATTGCACGGAACGATTTTTAATGAAAATGCAGTTAAATAAATAGCCTATATATATATCAAGGTTATGAAAACCACTTTTTTATTGAATGCATCGTGATTAAGGTTATTATTATTATTATAAACAGTAGTAATTTGTTCGCATTCAAAATAAGCGAACTTAAAAGTAATAAATCAAAGATTTCTGTAGGGATAGCGCTGATCTGTAAGTCCAATTGACAAAATGAATCATACGAGCAAACTGGGTTGCACGTTTGTTCAAACAAAGCGCGCCAGTTAAACTCGTTTAACTCAGGAGCGAATTGATCATACATGGTTCACTTTTCTGTGGCCGCAGCCTTACCACATGCAGGGTTGTGTCCCATAATATTCTATACATGCATAAATGAAGAATCTTTATTCTTTTTCTATATTTTATTCAACCTTCTTAGTTTTTATTCAGTTTACACTACATGTCCAACCGCGCGGCGGCATTAGTACCTGTATAGCTAACCCCCATCTTCTAATTTCTTTAAGAAAATATCTTTACTTACACAGAAGATTATTAAAACTATTTTTCGTGCCAGGTTAGATTCACTCATTTTACCTCAATAACGTTATCGTGTAATAAACTCTCGATACTGGAATACAGTTGTTCAAATGATGGACGTTCTTTAGGATATACTTTCCAGCAATTCAGCATGATTGTATATAGTTCGTACGGGCAACTTGCAGGTTTTCCCATTCTTACACCTTCACTTAAACATTCAACAAGTTGCGTAACTGGCATCCATGGATAAGGTCTCTCACCAAGGGTCATCATTTCCCAAAGTAAAACACCAAATGACCATCTTAATGTGATAATAGAATATTATTTGTTTAGGGGTACAGAGCGTACTCTTTTTTTCGACTCCATCCCTCCCCAGGTGATCCCTCCCAGAGCGTATACTCTTAAATGTTGAACCTTATGCACAACTACGTCTGCTCTCTTCACCAAGAATTTGCGTAGTGTTTCTATTTCATGGTCGTTGAATAATGAAGCACCGTTAGAAAAAGAGGGCCTGGGACCGAGGTAGTGCTTCCACTACGATCCAGTTTTCTTTTTTGAAGGATAATTTTCTTGCCAAAATCGCTGCAAGTGGAAGTACTGCTGTGCATTCAATGAAAGCCATTTTAAAAAGCGTACATTGTCATTAACCCCCTCCCCCAACCTACGCTCTGTACGCTTGTGAAAATGTTGATAATTATGGATGACCCCTAAAAAGCATTTAGACCTGATAAAACACGTGCTGCGAGTTGGGTAGAAATAAATCTATTTATTATAATCAAAAACTATCAAAGATGAGCTGAACACAGTGGATGTTTTAGTTTTAGCATGTATTTTTTGTTATTAACAGCTGTAGCATCGAAGCCATCCCCGTATACGTGACTTGTTGCTGTAAAAACATTCTGGTAATAGAGATGTAGGTTAATTTAGGATGGCACACATTTAGAATTCGCACAATTAACCTTCACAATTAAATGTAGAATTTCCGTGCTAATACCATTTCACTCAATTTTACTTATTCCTGATTGGCTAATGACATCAGTATTAAAGTGAAATTTTTTTACTATGGGTATTTAAAAAAATACCCCTAGTAAAAAATCACATCCGGGATGTTGGATTTTAATATTTATGTTATTAAATTATACAAATAAAATAAATGTTAAAGTATTAAAAGAATGTGTTATAGTGTTAAAGTATTAAAAAAAGTATTAAAAGGAAATAACACTTGTTCTCGAAGAATTAATGAAGAATAGCACTTAATTGTGTTTTGCGAAATATTCATAATGCGATTTTTCATTAATTCTTCTCGAACCATGTTATTTCCTATACAAGTTTACTTACGCATCGCTCTCTTCGGTATACACCTTCTGTAGTATGGATTCAAGAGCCATCCACTTTACCGGAAGGTATCCTTGAGTTGTTGAGATGTAGTTGTTATTCTTAAATACATCCCTTGCCATGCCAAAGTCTGCAACTTTCATAACATAGTTTTCGGCGACTAACACGTTACGTGCTGCAAGATCACGGTGAACACACTGCGCATAAAGAAAAAGGATATAGTTCCAAGTTACACTGATGACCTGTTGTACAGCTAAACACGTATCTGTAGATCGAACTATATACGATTCTTCACTTCGGTGTTGTGTTTGAGCACTCTCATGTGAAGTAGCTGTGGGTGTCCGTCTTGAGCACTCTGGGCCCATGCGCACTTCACGCTATCTGGAAGTGTTGATCGCCCGGTGCTTATCCCGCATGCGGTTGTCACTGACAATCGCACGTGTATATATATATATATATATATATATAGTTACACTCACGTAGATTGTTCCAATGTACATCGAAACACGTGTGTGCAGGTTAAGGTAAACTTCGTGCAATGAGCTAATCGGTCGCACGTGTATGTCATGTCCCTCAGGCTACCAAACCCGAATAGGAGGGGACCTACGATTTAAATCTTTCCTGCCTAGCGCAATCAAAATCGGTCGTATAAGACTGAAGAAATCGTGAATCGAAAAACACGGCACACGGTAATGCAATAGTAAAATTTGAAACTCGACAAGCGCCAGGCACATGAGATCCACTCACATGCCAAGTTTGATTTGATTTCATAAACAACTCTGCGATTGCTGGCATTTTGAATTTTCATGACCATCTCGTCATCACCAGCGTTCCAGATCGCGTGGAAGTCCGCGAAATAATCTCACTTAATGAGGCTAGCATCTTCACGGATCATTTCATCATCCTTAGTGTTTGCCATACAAATTCTAGTCAAAGCTTCTGCCATGTCTATGGTAGATCTGTCTATGACTATATCGGCATGCGGATTGTAATGGACTTCGTTTGGCAATCCAAAAAGAAAATTTGACTCTATTCTTGACCCATCACTTGATGATATCAATGAAAACTTGGCACGCTAGAAAAACACCTTTGAGACCATCGTTTCTGAGTTTGTACCAACTAGACGTTTGAAAGGAAGAAACGGCCCTCCATGGATTACTGACGACATTCTTGTATACGCAATTCGGAAAAAAGAATCAGCACGTAGAATCAGAGACGTAAAATCAGAGGTTAAACGGATGGTCTCGGAGGTTTGGGGTAACTACTTCGCTTCGCTTTTCATCGACCTGAAATGTAACTGACAAAATACCTTTGGTTGAGTTCATACAAGCTTTCGTCGGAAAAAAACCAGCCTACCTCAATAGATCCGTCCATGGCAAACATGTACCACTCTTGCAGAATTAACGCGTCTTACCCAAATTCAATCGTGCCGAACTATTTAACCGTTATTTTGCCTCAGTCATGTCCCATAACGAACAAATGTCATCGATAAACACGGTTCATGTCCACTCAATAGACAAAGAATAGATACACCAATTCCATCCGATCGACGACGACCTCACAATTACTGAAGAGATCTTGGTCACCCTTAAAGCGTTATAGATGTATACATAAAGCAACGTCCTGACGGCATACCAAACCAAATCTGAAGGAAACCGAAACATAAATAGCTCCCTCACATTGTTTGCTGTTCAACTTATCCTTAAAATTCGGAACCTTTCCTAAATGGAAAATTGCAAACATTGTTCCAGTATTCAAAAAGGGAGACAAAGAATGTTCCGAAAAATATAGGCCTTCTCTGTGCCATTTCCAAGTTCTTTGAACGTTGCGTTTTGAAAAAGATAAGAGATGATAAGAGATGACTGCATTTAATTCAAATCAACATGGATTTATACCTGGAAAATCGTGCACCACACAATTGCTACAGGTTCTGGAATACATTGGCCAGCTAAAGCCCCCCAGGCCCCCGGCATCGCCGCGTTCCTGATTTGGGATATTTGCAGCGAGTAGTTTCATTCTTGGTCGCGCGTGTTGTCTTAATCGATCGTACTTTATGTAACATTTGTCAAAATGCTAAAAATTGCCGTAAATGTTATCATTTCTGTGTTATTTGTGTGAGATCTGTCGCTGTTTGGAGCATTTACAGCGAGTTGTGTTTCCGGCTATGTTGTACCAGCGATACCAGCTATAAAATAGGAAAGGGATGCATCGACTTTACAAATCGTATAGTATATTATTATATCCTATTTTATATTATAGCGTCTGTTGTGTGCGATTTCATGTCGACCAGTCACCTTACCTTTTTTGAAGCTAAGAATTTCATCCCATTGATCACTTGTTTCGCAGCCAGGACAAGATTTACAATGGTAAACCTTTCTTTAGAAGCAATATCTTCTTTAATCCACGTTGGTTCGAATATTTCCCTCTTGTTGCGTAGGAATTCAAGCAAGCTACCATGTTCACAGTATTCTATTATCATATAGAGTTTGGGATACCTTGTGCAGGCACCCAGAAGATTGACAATGTTTTCATGTTGTCCAACATGTATGATCATTTTTAGTTCACCAGCTAAATTACGAATATCCTCGAAATTGGGATTGTCTTAAAAATAAATACAATATGTAAGTAAAATGTATACCGTTATATATGAAAATAGTGGGATTATAAAACTGAATTATAAGTTAGATAAGGGAGGTTGTGCCGACGATGTAACAGCGGTTTATTTCATGACACACCCAAAATCCATTGTTCCAACATAAGCATCAAATAATTTATTCAAACTAGGAGTTCTTATCAGAAGTGAAATGCTGCCTCTGGACTGACAGGAGCAGTTCGTGGTACGAGGTTGGAACAGTGTTCAGGATCACTGATCTGCAGGCATGCCAGCAGAATGATGCCAGAAATTTCTATAGCATAATAGAGGATAAAATAGACTGTAGAATCTACACCACATATCAAGGCGATCATATAGCCTTGTAATATTAAAATAACATACGGTAATCATATATGGCGCGTTTATGTCAAAATTCAATATTTGAACGCCATACATCTAATTCGAACAACATTTACTCGAAAGAGCAAGCCATATCTATCTATAAATTTTCTGTGATCAAGCGACCCTTCTGCCAAATCGAACTTCACGTTTGTAATATTTGTTGGCGGTCGTGCGGTCATATTTCAAATCAAACAAACGAACGGGAATAGGCGTTAACTCGGACTACAGGCTACTTGGGCTTGTAGACTGTATGTAAAAGTACGCAGCCGGCAGCACAACGTATGAATATACCGCAATTTAAGAGGCAACGAATGACGGAATGAGGCTATGAGCTATGTTTATATTGAAGTAAAAGCTAATATATTGTAAGCAATGATAGTACTAAATTTGGACAATTGGATATCTAAATGTAAACAATGTCGAACTACGAACTATGTTGAACCGTGTAGCTTTGTTTTTTCAATAGAAACTAATGTCACATCCACTTTAACTTGTGCAGCAGCTACAGGCATGTAAAAGTACTTTTAAAATTTAAATGGAGCGCTCTGTGGAAATCCCGCGCTTGACGAATGACATATCACGAATATCAAGGCATGTTCGATATTGCGCTTTTTAAAAAACAGCTAAGGTAGCACAATAACGTTTACGTATATTGTAGACAGATAAATTATCTTTGTTTTAAGGTATAAGAGAGCTTGTAGAGTTGATTATTTGTCAAGAAAACGTTCGACGTATTTGGGTTAAATTACGATGCTGTTTTTGAAGATGGCGGCCAAATTATATTTTAATTTCGCGTCGTCAATATGAAAGTACTGAAGCCGTCGATTAAGGACGATACAAATAAGAAACATACAGCGATTGCGTTTGTTATCGAAATATCGGGTAATCGGGATTCTTATCCACAGGCTCTCAAATACTCTCGAATTTCGGCAGTTCATAAGCAAGCGAAAACAGACAAAACAGCGGAGTCGATTTTAGTGTCAACTATTCGATAACTGCATGGCTATTCTTAGTTTGGGAAGACAGCGGAAGACAGCGCGGTGCAAATAGAACATGCGCAGTTTTCCCTAGTTTCCCTAGTAAGGCCCCCCCCCCGTTTCCCCCCGGAAAGTGACACCTAAAGCTCGAACAAATCGAAATATTCGTCGGCTATCTATACCATGTTATCTCATGGTTCACTCACAATTACAATGAGTTTTAATATTGAATTTACTGAAAATAAACGTCGAGCGTTAGAAATCAAAGCACTCCGTGTTATGCTATAAGTAGTGAATAAATGAATGAATTATTGCTGCCTCCCCTCAGGGAGGCAGCACACTATTCTTGACACTTCTTGGGTTTCTGTGCGTATAATCAATGGTCACTCATGTGATAAAAGATTTTTAACATCTTTGGTGAAGCTTAAAAGACCCCTTCAGTAAGACATTAAATTATTTATCACACTCGACATCGCTTTTTAGTTTGATGCTACTCTGGCTTTAAAACGTTTTTTGAACGTGACTTTAAAAGTTACTGTCCATAACCCAACGTCTCGACACTCCAATTAACTAGTGTCTTCATCAGCGCGGATGATCGTTGTAAAGTTAGGATCCCTATTTATACCCTCATAGAACCGATGATCGCGACAGTAACTTTTAAAGTTACGTTCAAAAAACGTTTTAAAGCCAGAGTAGCGTCAAACTATGTCTGATTTATCACCTGGTTGCGTTGGGAAATTATTTATTGCAATACTATGTTGCAATGGATGTTTAATAGAACACCCATCTCAAAACAGCATTCTTGTCTGATGATGAAAGCCGACGAGAGAGTGTGCCTATATTACGATCGTGCGTTGGAAATAGTGTCTAAATCGAAGATTATTGAAACATTTATGAACAGTTTAAATGATGCATGTAAAACCACCTGCCAACGAATTCGATATTTTAAAGTTCGCGTGTTTGGAGTGGCGAGGCAAAGTATTTTCGAGACAATAAAACGTGTTGTGCTGCGTATAGGCAGTGTAGAAATACAAATCAAATATCTAAAAAGGTTGGTGTACTTCCGAAATAGCGTGTAAGTATAGTCTAACAAATGAAAGTCAAAATAATGTTTTACTAATTGTATGTCCAATTTACTTTTGTACCGTTTTAGACGTTTTTTCTCATAAAATGTGTATGTGTGTGTGTTTGTCGTGAAATAAAACCTCTAATTTATGGTTTGTCGCTGATTTTCGGTAAAAATAGCAAATGACTTTCTTATTTTTACATCTCATTATTATTCTTTCTCGCACCTGATATTATTTCACTTTACGTTTCACTCTCTAACGAAGGGCCTTCGCTCGAATTACTTTCACGCTATTTCGACAGTACAACAACCATTTTAGATATTTGATTTGTATTTTCGAGACAGCTTCTCAATGATTTGACTCTTAACTTTTATGCTTTTAAATTTTGTAGAAAATTGAAAATAAAAATTGTACACATTTATGTATTTGACTTGATTCATTTTACTAGTGGTATAATGATAATATCGGCGACGTTTATCAATGTAGAAAAAAAGCCGCAAGAAAAAGAGGTATAAATTTTCAAAGTTTTATTTCACGACAAACACACACACATACACATTTTAAGAGAAAAAAACGACAATGAGTAAAACATATCTTTTGACTTTCATTTGATTTTACAGAATTATAGTGATACAAACTCCCGCGTTCTGAAACGTCGCACGCTATGCTATCGGAATTTTTGAATGATTTAGGTTTTTTCAAAAAGTGTTTTCGCTCATTTTATCTAAGAGCGATGTTTATGACTTTTATTTCAATTTGCCCAATATGTATTTATAGACGGTATATGTTTGCGCGGTATATGTTTGCGCAACGTTAATTATACATATATGGCTATAGGTATAAAATAACATGCCTTAGATTATCGTAATAGGTTTTATCATCATGCGTATTATTGCCCTTCTATGGTGTAATGTTCATAATGATATCCATATGTTAAAAGATTATAAAAGCCGTGCGAAGCGAATCTTACACATACCGATATTTCACTAAAAGTGCTCTAAGCTAGCTCTAAGCTAGGCCTGAAGGTATTATAGGCTATAGTAAAGACTCTAAGTTAAAACATTCAACAATTACAATTATACGTAGATAATTTATGTTGCGCTCGTGCCATCGCAGTAGGTTTATAGCTATGACACAAGGACATTCTAAATTAAAACAAATTAATTTGGGTAGAAGTATTCAAAAAGATTTAGCTATAGATGTAAGAAAGCGAATGTCGTGGGTTGAGGCCGGAGATTGCACGATTTCAAGGATTTCTCAGGGACTTTCAAATTGTTGTTATTGATTTTCATGCTAGGAATTGCGTTATCTATGAGGGGCCAAACAGGAGTAGGGAAATTGTTCTGTATAAGAACGGTGATCATTACGATGACAAAATACCAGCCTTGTTTGTTAAAAGTTTTTTCTGTGATAAATGCAAGACCCTTTACAATGACTATTTTTGCTATCCTTGCAATTATCCATGTAATACTTTCTTAGATAAGACATGTTCTTGGGTTGAATGGGAGGAAAGGGCCAGATTGTTTTAAAAAGTGTCGTTCCACTAAGTGTTTTGAAATCCATAAAAAAACAAGTAATTAATCAAAAGGACTAGCGCTTCCTTCCAGGTTTAAAACATTTTCAAACGTCGCGATCGAATGCGAGTCGGTTGTTGAACGTACGAGACAAAACGATCATCGCTGCGGAGAATTTAAATGTGATATTTGTAACACATTTAACACCCAAACAAGAACGGCAATAAACTATTTTTTTACGATTTCGAAACTGACCAGAGCTCCAGTGAGTACGTTGTAAATGTTGCGGTCACACAGTACTCAGACGGAACCGAATTTGTGTTTGAAGGTTACCATATAATTTGAACAAATTTTGTCAGTTTCTTTTTACAATGACACAAGGGATTTACTGTGTATTTCATTCACAACGTACATGTATTGCCGGTCAACTGTTGAGCGCGCATGTTCCCGCGGACAGACCTGGTAACTAAAAAATAGTGGTAAGAGTTCCCTTGAATAAATTTAAAATTGCCGACTAAGTGTTCTATAAGTGCAGGTTACCTACGATAATATTCATGGTCATACTGTATCTGTACGTCTACTAAAATAACATTTATTTTTCAGTTAATATTCCTCTTTTAAAGCTTCTAATATTTATGCCAATAACCTTTAAATAATTTAATAATATTTCTTACCTTTGGTTGTTTTAACTGCAACAGTTACGCTTCCATATTCCTTGCTGTCCGTGTTCTTCATTTTGGTGCTAAATCTTTTGAGCTTTTCTCTTTGCTTTTTAGCATAAGAGCTTTTGTCTCGCGAATTGAGCATCCTGATACCAAATGCTTTGGCTTTGCATACTTTTCCAAAAGCCCCACGCCCAAGTTCTTCTTTGAATTCCAAGAAAGAAAACGGGAATTCCCAATCTTTATCGTAAGAAAGATTGTGCATTTGCTCATTCAGTGTCTTAAGAGGATCCACCTATATATTTGAAAAATATACATATGTGATTTAAATGTGTTGTGCTGCATAGGAAATGTAGAAATACAAATCGAAAACTCTAAAAGGTTGGTATCTCCGAGTAAAAGTAACGCAAGTCACCTTAATTTTGAATAAATGAGCATCATTGTTTTAAACATACCGTGTAACTATTGTTGACCATGAAGAATTTTCTATATGTGTTGTTTCGCTTACGTTCCCTCCAATACAGACGTACACCAACGAGCATCACCAGCAGAACAAACGATGCACACCCAAAAATTATGATTAACAAAGTTTTTTTATTGTCCCCTACTAGAAAATAATATTATGTTAATTAACTTTTATTTATTATATATATGTACTATTTAAAAACCGAGTCAGAGTACTTTATCATTGTCAACCAGCTGTTGTGGTCTGGTGGTAGGTTCAAATCCTGGGTCGGACCTCCATTCAGGGTCTTAAAAATAATCGAGGAGAAAGTGCTGCCTTTGCAATAATATCAGCAAATGGTAAGACTTTCGGGTCTTCCCGGATAACGACCTTAAATCGTAGGCCCTCGGAACCCCTATCAATTGGGCTTCTAGCCTGTTGGGGTATTCCGTTCACCAAAGAGTGATAAATCTAATAAACTAAACTAAACTATAGACGCGAGCCGAAGGCGAGCGGCTATATACATTGATAAAGCACGATGACGAGGTTTTTAAATACTGAAATAATGAGAGGATTACGCATCACAATTGTTCTATTGTTGTTATCGTTCATTGAACTGTCAGAAAGTTAGTGGTTGAATGACAGAAACAGCAATGGTGCGTGCAATGCCATTTAGCCTTGTGTTTTGAATATTCAAATTTGACTGCATTTGTTTCGATCCAGTGAAGGAGGTACACAGAGAAGTGGCGAAAGCTTCGGCAGACTTCCCGCTTATCAGTGAGCTAAACAGATGAGGAACTTCCCTATAGTCGATAATATATTCTTCATAGAGTCATAAACAAGCCGTACCGTTTTAAATGATATATTTTTTTCGACAAGATTTACAAAGAGGAGCTTGCAATATTGTTATTTAAGACTATATTCGACAGATAAATGCAAGTTGGTTATTGCTGCTGGGTAGTAATTTAATGAAGCGAATTGTTAAAACCTGAGATAGCAACAGAGAATTTCGTATCTAGCTAATTATAGCTAGTTTAAGGTGGCTCCCTACCCTTTAAATCATAGGGGTCTGGTATCTAATCTCGCGACGTGCAATTGCAACGGCATTCGCCATTAATTGCAACGGCATTCGCCAAAACGCCTGGTAACATATCCTAAAATTTGGCAGAGCAATAGAGTAATGCACGGAGGTTTTGTTGAAGAAATTTAAGAAAATTCTGTAGAACCAAAATAAAGAAAACAGCGATTTTTTATACAGCGAGAACCTCTCTACAGAATTTTTTTATTTTTCACATGGAGTTTCAAAATCATAAATAATCTAACATTAGCGCAAAAAATTTGGGGGTCACCAGGGTTATTACCGAAATATAAGTCAAAATGGTATATAATAGTGATATTTTTGAAAATTATAAAAGCCCACGGTTGCCATGGTAACACATTATGCTTTTGTTACTCTTTTGTGCCATGTTTGGTTATACTCATATTAGTATAAAATAATGTCAATCGGTGCTTCCATCAAACCTGCTTGCATATATAAGGCATATTTGTACGTGCAGCTTAAAAGCCCTCGAACTGTAGGGAGCCACCTTAAGGAAGATTGTTTTGGAATGTCTGTCGCTGTGAAAGAAGCGGTATTTTGTGGTAATAATTTGTTAAAATATCAGAGACCGTAGCGTATACACGTTGTTCTATTATGGTGAGGTATAGATATATTTCAACGTTTTTAACAAGCGAAAAGTACCGATTAATGGGCGAAAATTGGCTTATCCAGCGACAAACTTGTGTAATTTTGAAAGATTTAATGTTCTAAATCTTCTGTACACCAACTGAAACGACTACAGATGATTGCGGTAAACTGACCCGGTTTATTCATTTAACATGCATATATAGATCACACGTACCTTTATCATAAAGGTACATGTGATCTATATATGCATATTAAATGATCTGCGGCGGTCTATATCACGGTATAAAGGGGTCATCATGTGACGAATTTCGATGGATTTCATTGGACGATTATCTCATGAATTATTAATGAATTTTAGAAGTATTGTTTAAAACACGAGCAGCAGTGTTTTATCAGATATAAAACACGAGGCGCAGCCGAGTATTTTATATCTGATAAAACACTGCTGCTCGTGTTTTAAACGGCTTAAAAAACGACCAGCATTTGGTAAGTTCGTTGGCGTAGTAATTTTGAAAAATAACGTTGTCTAAGCCGAGAAAATCAAAGCTAAAGTTTATGTAAATTAGGATGAATCTTTATCACATATAAAGATACGACACGGTGGTGATTTTGCTTTGTGTTTTCCTCATGAATTATTAATGAGTTTTTTAAATATATATATATATATATATATATATATATATAACATGAGCGGCCGTTTTGTATCGGATATACAAACTCGATCCGAAAGCGCCAGATATTGTACATCCCGGCGATATAACAGGGACGCGGATGTTGTAAATAGGATACTCGTACATCTAAATGTTCATGTCTATCAACAATATTGAAGATTCAAGCCGTTTTAGTCGAGTAAATCGAAGTAAAAGTATATAACTGTAAAAGTATAATTGTACATAAGTACATCAGCAGAATTTTGTATCAGATATATACAACCAACTGTCATGCCACTGATTACCTTTGTCTTTCTTCATGAATTATTAATGAGTATTTTTATATATATATATATATATATATATATATATATATATATATATATATATATATATATATATATATATATGATGGCTCATATATGAAAAATGGTTCATAAATGAAAAATGTAGATTTTGTAGCTAATTATACATTTGCATCATAGACAGAAGCGACTTCCATCCAAGACATATATCTTTGATTATCGGCCTATGGTCATGGATGATTGAGCACCATTGTTCCCAAATATGGCATGCAATTTACCACTTTTAAATCAAAGGACAAAAGCCCATTGCTTAATGGGATCCAAGTATGTTGGTGAGTTAGACAATACCTTCCTTCCATTGGCATAGAGCCAACATGTGTGTCAATGTTCTGCGAAACGCTTTACAGTTTATACACAGTGGTCCCTAGCAACCTGCCAAGAATTTGTGTGCGCCTCTATACTATTATCTCACAATGGTGAAAACATGGAGTCGGAATCACGACAACTACTTTTGTTTCCCTGAATTCCAACATAAGTGCTTTTTGAAACTCGAATTTACAGACGACAAAGTTAAAAGATAAGGAGTGAGCGAGGATAGTTTAACCCCCGCCAACAAAATACATTGCAGAATACTATATGGTATTTCTGTTTCATGTGTCTATACCGTCAGTATATATCGTAATCGATACATCAGCCTTATAATTTTGTGGAGACAAAATTGCAAAAAAGAAGCAGCTTAATACTCGATGGTACCCTTCATGCATGTATTGGAGAAGGACGCACACTTCCTGGCATTGGCATGGATATACAACATAAATCTGAGCCATTAAATTCGTTTCAACTGTAAACTAGGTCTACGAAACCTAAATATTGTCGGTTATCATTTGTTAATTTGATAGTAGTTTCACTGTCCATACTTTACATTTTCGCATTTATATATAGGTCAGAACTATATAGGTGTTTTCGTAGCCATGATATATACGGTATTATAAAGAAACAATCGTCGGCAAGTCAGATCACTGTATGCTCTCGATATGGCTCTCGATAAGAATTATTTAATTACAAAAACTCACCTTCTGCATGGATATGATCAGTTGTTTTTTTATCCTTATTTAAATCATAGATACTCTTCACATCGGTCCCATGTATATTCTTCGCTTCGCACTCAAACCGCCTGGTTAACTTCGACTTATAATTTAATGATATCGTGCTTTTATATTTTCCATATCCAACCTCTTTTTCGATAATGTTCTTCTTTAGGTATCGACAGTTTGAGCCAGTTAAATTACACTGCCTCCAAGATATTTTGGGGGACGGATTTGCTCTGACGATGCAATCAAACGTACCATTATTTTCGTTATTTGAAGTGTTTTTAATTACAGGTCCAACTAAAAGAACGAAGTTTATGTAAGTTTGCACAGTAATGTAACGAAATTAACAGTTACTATTGTGGATAATTCATATAACTAAATGGCTTCATTTTTAGGTTTCTGCGCAAAATGACGCACGTTGATTAGCCAATCAACGTGCGTCATTTTGCATAGATTGATTAGTTGATTGGTTCGCGTCTATAACCGTGCAGAGAGGTTTTGTATATAGACGTATATGAAGACAAAGAAACAAGATTTTAGGTAGCTTTTTTGTCTTGGAAAAAACCACGGATAATTAGAGATTTAGAATTGCATTGAACTGTGATTTCACTCCGCGCCTTCATATAGTTTCGAAATTTTCACATGAGCACTTGCATTAATTGACGTTATTTATCAAAGGATTTTGACGTCTTAACAGCTGCTTATGTCTGGATAACGTTTGCATATAGAAGTGTTTGACTTCAGGTGCATGATTTGTTGACTTGCTGTGCATAAGTCATTTACTAAGAAGACGTTATCAAGTTCAACAGCTGTAGTTAGCACTATAGGTTTCAGCTCAAGCACAACTGCAAAATCTGAATGGAATATAAAAAAGATCAACATGTATCATTTAATTTCATTTTAACTCCACCAAAAACGAATTATAACGCCTTAAATCAAGTATATATACACACTGTTCAGAAACATGGAGTTGGCTTGATATACGCTTGAGAGCCGAAGCTTACAATTGGATTCCCTACAGGATTGAAAATGCAAACCAAGTCTTGCTAAAATTCATGACTATATACACTAATTATAAGTGTGTGGTAAATTGACTGTATTAGTCAATTTGAACTAGGTGTACTAGAGTAGTTCTGGTAGCTCAATGGTTAGAGTGTCAAACCGGAGATCAGAAGGTTGCAAGTTCAGTCTGGGGCTCAGAAACATTTTTCTGAGTTGGAGTTTAAGCTTGAGTGAATAAGAGATTGTGTTGGGAACATGATATATGATGAAATAATTAACTCTTAGCTTTCCTGTCGAAATTCTAAAAACATGGCACACGGTAACCCAAGATTAAAAATTGAACATCGACAAGTGCTAGGCACACGAGATCAACTCACACACCTTTCATAAAAAAATCTACAATTGGTGGCATTTTGAATTTTCGTGATGCTAGAGACGTTTCTAGAAAAATTAATGTTTTTCAACCTAATTTATGACAATTAATGCTAATTTATATTAACATAATGTATCTTGTTCGGGAAATTATTTAAAAGCATTGGTAAAAGCAGGTTTATTGGGCTTTCAGAAAATGTATAGCTTTTGCAACAGTTATTGGTTATTTCCAGAGATATCAATAGAACAAAGAGGTGGTTCAATTTTGGTTCAATTTTTCAGCCAAACAGGAAAGAGTTAGATGATTATGTACTTACCAGCAACATTTACGACCAAGGTGAAGTTCTTTTGTTGCCCTTTAGAATTTACTAGACTGCACGATATAGTACCGTTATCTCTTTCTAGTTTTACTTCTCCTAATTTGAAAATGACGTCCGGCGTCTGATTAGCAGCTGAAACGAGCATGTATTTCCTATTTTGAGCAATGCATGGCTGGCTTTGTTCTCGATAAATAACTTTTTTCATACTGTCTTTAGTACAAGATATAATTGCTTTCATGTCATGTTTGCATGTCATGCTTGGCATGGGAGATCCATGGATTCTTAACTTGATATTTGCTGGTGAATTTTCACTGTAGAACCTTTCTTGTGTTATATCGACGTCTGGCTCCTTTTTACCTATAAAATTTCAATTAAGTTTGATATATCTAATGCAAAACAAACTCGAAAACTGGGCACAAAACAATTCAATATTATTATATAGCTACTAGTAGAATACGAGCTATCTCGCAATTTGATTGGCTCCTCTACTACTAGGCTACACCTCATATCCTAGCAGTACAGAAAAAACAAGATGGCGGCATGTTTTTTAGGCCGAAAAAAGCTGAACTCGATGGGGTTTTATAAAGAAACCCCGAACTAACTAAGTGTTTGACTATATAATAAAACAATTGTACCATTCGCTCTCGTCGTATATGAACTAATAGCCTGGCACTCGGTGCTTCGCGCCTCGTTGGCTATGAGCTCATTCACGACTCGAGCTCATGGTATAATTGTTAATTATTCGCTGTTTTCATTGCTGTGGAGTAATTTATGGACTTCAATTTAATTTGAGGAATGATGAGGAACATCTTCATTCTTCATAGAAAAACTTGATATCATTCATGAGAATTTTCTTTGCTGATTTCTGATTCAGGTTATTTCATGGCTTCAAATACCAGTCAAAAATAATTTAATAAACGACACTAGCTTAGTCTGGTCCGCAGGTCGCCTTCAAGTTAATTTAAATCAATATTCATGGTTTTGGAAGATTTTCGCAAAATGACTCAGCCAGCAGCTAACCGCCTTAGCAGGATCATTTACTTCCAAACAATTCAAAAATACCGAGAAAGCTTGTTTTTATAAATGCTTTAATTTTACCTGTATTCGAGTGCGGGGATATTGTATGAGGTTAATTTTACTGAGAGCGCATTCACGAGTAATCACAAAATAAGGGTGCAAAACTCATCCTTATATTAGACCAAAGTATTGTAAAATTATCTCCACATGCGAGGCCTTACAATGCCTTGCGTGGAAGGCACTCGCATTTAGGATATTATTCTGCTGATCTTATTAATAACATTGATTTTCATTTTGATATTATTAGACATGAAGTCCAAAGAACTAGCATTAAATTATGTAAGACTGAGAACAATACAAACTGGGTACAATGCAAGTTTTTTTGTTCTTAAATGAATGGAACAATTTACCTGAATTGGCAGCACATTTCCATATAATTACGGCACTTATTTTGCTTCAAATTACTGCATGGCTTATTATGCATTAAATACTGTAATTTATCTAATTTATGTAGCATAAAATCTAAAATCTAAAAAATAAATCTAAAAAATTAATTTGATATACATCTACACTAGCATGATAAAATAAGTATAACATGATATAATACATACTTTGTATTTTCAATATTAATTGCACAGCTGGTTTATCTTTAATCTCGCATTTCTCAATAATTAGGTAATTTGTGTTTTGCTTATGAATTATTAATTAGGTTTATATACTATATATATATATATATAAAGCAAAAGCCAGCCTTCACAATACCTTCCAAAATATTATAAAACAATCAAAAGGACACGTATTAAAAATATAAATTATAAATTATTATAAAATATTTATAATTATTATTATAATTATAAATAATTATTATTATAATTATAAATTATATAAATTATATATATATATATATATATATTTACTGAACATCGCAGCGATGTATATAGACACATCTCCAAGATGTTTAATATATATCTTTGAATTTCTAATGAGTGTATATTTGTCAAAGATACATCCCAATAAATAACAACGAAAACCGACTCACTCATAAAATAAGTGAATATATACATACCTTTTACTTCCAATATTAATTCCACAGCTGATTTATCTTTAATCTTGCATTTATAAGATAATTTTGCATATTGTGGTACTGCACCCTTCTTTTCGTAAATTATTTCTCTCGTGTAGTTACTAACACGAATAATTTTAACGGGTGCTAAATAGTTCATGAAGGATTTGAACCAGACTGCTTCAAGATTGCAATTACTTGTAAAGGTACATGTCAAACGTATTGTATCCCCGATATCAACTATTAATTTTTTCACGTCAATGTGAGGAGCATTATCTGAAATAATAATATAAAAGCAATAATTATAAGAAATGTCAAGCAGGAAAATGGCGAAATGGACAAAACAATAATATTTTGGATTTTCCTGTCCCCATCGATTCTTAAGATTAACTTCTCCACTTCCGGATTTTGTACTTGAAAACTATCTTTTATAAAAGACCCGCAATATAATACTGTATGTGAATTATATTATTCTTTAAAAAGTGCTTAAACAGGAAACAAGAAGACCAAACATCGTTTTGTTGAAAAATTCTACTTGAATTACAGGATTATTTTGCCAGGGGGGCAGTAAGACAAAGCCTGTGAAGTTTGTGTTTGCATGCTTACCACGAACCTCTGTAGGGGGTCTGAAAAAATTGAATTTTGAAAGCTGCAGGTGTGCGTTTCCGGCGATTTCTGCGAGGAATATTCTGAAAAAATTTATCTGTAAGGTCTGGTAATATTTCGACTTTTTATAAGATAAACAAGCCCATTGTTAACAAAATTAAGTTTCGTGTATTCCAATGCGCTAACAGTCGTACCAAATACATGTGAGGTGATTGTTTATTTTTTGCCCTACATAACAAGACAATTAACTCCTATTACTTCTAGTACAGAGTACGTCTTGTATGCTTATAATGTAAAAATATGTCAATTGATCTCCCGTGTGCTATCACTGCTATGTAGTATCCTTATCCTGGTATGGAATGAAGACGCGGTTATTTATACCGCACGTTCGCCGGTTCGCGCTTGACAGAATCTTTTTTTAAAGACGCTTGACGGAATCTTTTTGCACTAAGCTCCACTGATAATCAGGAGCTGCAGTTTGGTTTGCGATGTTAATTGCGTGTGCTGCCACACGCAACGTTTTACCGCGCGCTCTTAACAAAATCGCTGCATGGTCATAACATATTAAACATAAGTTGAAAATATCCATTTCAATTCAATTTGAAATTTTCAAGACGAATTATTTATGTTTACGTCGTATTTCAACACTCGAACTAAATCATTTTCTTGGGTTTTTTCTGTGGGGAGCAGTTGCCCCTGCTGCCCCCGCTATATGTACGGCCCTACGTTAAAACAATTTCCTCATATTTTGTTTAGGTGACAAGCATGAACTTTAGCCTCTCCCGCCCTCCAGAGTCTTGGGTACTGCTCAGGGTCGCCACTTTGAGCAGGGAACCGTTACACGTCCAGCTCTTGACACCGTAAACATCGTAGCTTAATTGGCTCTATTTTTAATATTTATAAATGGGGGATTTGAACTCGGAGTTACCTTCTCGTAGATCGGTTGCCAACCAAGGCAAAAGAACCTCATCTATCCTTTCGTTGTAGCCCTAATGGGGGTGGCTTTGGGGTTACTAGGCAAAGGTGCTAACAAGCCTTATCCTATATGTACCAGGCACCCTCTTATAATTATGAGTGAATATAATATCCAATGATAATTTGTCGAATAATGGCGTAACTGAGACAGGAACCTCGTATGAAGGTCACACCACCGGCTATGCTTTCTGCAGGAAAGGGAACCATGAACACTTCAACAACAGATTATAATATAGCCCAAACCTCGTAGGGGTATTTTTGTCGGTCAGATGACACCCAGAATTTCTGGTTATAGTGATAATTTATGAAGTCTTTATTCCTTCGTCTTTGTTTTTTAAAGTATTCATCGTTAAAGCAACTATCTAACATAATTCATCATCTTTTAAAGTGCCTATCACCCCAATGTATTGATCTTTCCTTCTTTATACCGGTTTATGTTTGATGTCATGACAATCAACCAGGAATTTGACTTTTTTCCTTCCTTCCAGTTTATAAACTTGTTGAGTATTAGAGTGAAAAAGTCAGTTATACAATCTTTAATATATATATATATATATATATATATATATATATATATATATATATATATATATATATATATATATATATTATATATATATATATATATATATATATATATATATATATATATATATATATATATATATATATATATATATATATATATATATATATATAAGTAATATTTGGCATTTCACTCGATCAAACTACATGTTCTGCAGGATTTATGGTGAAGGAAAATTTTGAGTGTTGGAATATATACATTTTAAGACCAAACCGGGACCAGTTGCGAAAAATGCAACTTAAAGGCTTTCCGGCTGGAATTGAACCAGCGACCCTGCGATGCTAGTACAGTGCTCTGACCAGTCACGAGTTCTGTATATATGGTGGTGGTAATGCCGGGATAAGATTCTGGGTTTATTACAAGTAATATTTGGCATTTCACTCGATCAAACTACATGTTCTGCAGGATTTATGGTGAAGGAAAATTTCAACACTCGAAATTTTCCTTTTTATATATATATATATATATATATATATATATAAGAAATGATGACTGGATTGACGTCACATTCATTAGCATTTTAAAATCATAAACCTGTATAAAGTCTCGAAGGAAACAACAAATCCAAGAAATATTTCACTGTTCAACTATTTGCCTTATATTATATAATGTTTATAAATAATAAATACGTTGGGTGATAAGCACTTTAATGATTATCTCGTATAAATATCATCCATCAACAAGTATATATAGAATGCAGTTCTTGACAATTAACCAAAGCCATTTTATTTCTATAATTCGCGGTAAAATTTAAAGGCAATGAAAGTTCTTAACATCCGTATTTAGATGAATGAATTACTTCTAGCTGAAATTAATTATGTTTTAAAACTGGCCGACAACATTATTGAATCGACCAGCTGATTCTAGGGCCATTTTCGCCGATCTTCCACCGTGGAAGGAAAATGCCCTGCAGGGTACGAGGTTGGTTGCATAGCCGTTTATCACAGCCTATATCATAATATTTTGCTTACGTTGAACATTGATGCAAAACGAAAACTTCCTCCGTACACCTGAACTGCTTTTCAAATTCATGACATAATTTCCCGAGTAA
This sequence comes from Chrysogorgia sp. JL179-B06, assembly GCA_035772405.1. Classification (NCBI taxonomy): domain Eukaryota; kingdom Metazoa; phylum Cnidaria; class Anthozoa; order Scleralcyonacea; family Chrysogorgiidae; genus Chrysogorgia; species Chrysogorgia sp. JL179-B06. The sequence goes on from JAYKKM010000145.1 coordinate 70,889, forward strand.
CTGCTCAAAACTGGACCAATCCTGAAGTGACTCCCATTCCAGAAGTACTTTATGACATAATCATCACATTTATTATGATCGTGGGACGTTTGAGTAAGATTTCCCTCAATATTTTTGTAACTTGAGTTTCCTTTAACAATAAGTATGGATCCAAATTTAGGTTTCTTGCAATCTGAAGTGAAAAGGATTAATAATTAAAAATGAGGGAAGCCGTGTGCAGGTGCAGTGTGTGTTCTTGCAGCGGGAGGGGTGGAGACAACTATTTGAAAAACGGGAAAACGTTAACCTGGAACGTTATCCTCCATTAAGTACGCCCTTGGAACGATTGAATAACTACGATTAATTTGAACAAATCTGAAATCTCTAGCGCTTAAGTTGGTGCTTTCAACACTATTCTGGTGTTGGTAATGTTTATCTTAATTGACAGCAACAAATGTTCAGTAAATTAAAGTATTTTTCGAAGTAATACACCATCTTTCAACACGATTTCTGTCTGTAGAACAATGGCGTCATTTTTCTTAATAAGGCCTAAGAGAACTGGTCAAATCCAGGAGGAATACACAGTAAATTCCGCATGTACACTTCTATACCAGTTTAGCAGGTTTAGAAGAGGTAAAATCTGACTTTTATGTAAAATCTAAAGTAAATGTAGGATGCGAACTGTCTATTTCATTTGAACAGTCATGTAATAAATATCCCGGTTTTACAGATAATATAGGTCAGGCATTTTATAGCTACTTGTATACATCCGAAATACATCTGAAACTCATATTATCGGTAAAACCATTCAATAAGATGTATTTATTTTATAAATTGCAAATTATTTAATCTTTCAACACGACTTCTGTCCATATTTCAACTAAACGTTTGTAGTATGTTTTCGCAGCGACCCCCTCCCAGATGACATATGAGCGAGAATAAGCCAAAATACTCCAAGTAGTATATAATTATTCTCCTATACTTAGAGTTATAAAAATCAGTAAGTGTACAAGTGTTGTTAATTTTAGGATTCTAGATCCTAACATTAACCCGAACCCTAATTACCCCTAACCTCCCGCCTTGAGTTTCATGCTAAACCCTAACCCCCTGCATTTGCATCGAACCAAGATCCATTTTAATTACACGAATTTATTTGTTGGCAATGTTGATAAACAAATCTTCAAGCAATACACAGGACCCACGACCCTCATTTCTTTTGCAGATATCATATATTGATGACGGTTTTAATATAGATATAGTCACGTGTAAACTTAGAGAGATTCATTAGTTTCATGAATGATTTCTATCCAGCGCTCATGGGTAATCAGGGAAACCTCATGTGTATCGTTCTTGGATATTTCGGGACTTATTAATGGTGATACATGCGCTTATATAAGCCGACCGACACATGCGTTACCGACTGTTTTCTTCCCACCCTAACCACACTAAACAATAATAATAATAATAATAATAACAATAATTTTTTAATAAGAAAATGATTTTATTACAACATAATAATAACTTTAACAATAATAATAATAATAATAGAATAAAAAGCCTATTTACATATTTTAATCCATAAAATCTAAAGTTCATTTACGTACTCGGTTCCTAAATTTTATTAAAAAGAAAAACAAAAAAGTTCCAATATTAAAAGGATTCAAGTTCATAAAATTACAATTATTATTATTTCAAATATTTACGGAGGATAAAAAACATTTCAGTGTACTTAAACACTGTTATCAACATGTGTCCTGACATCAAAGATCACGTTCCGGTATTAAAAGTTCGAGTCCATAAAATTACTATTGAATGGCTCCTTCAATAGTTTCGACATCAAAGTCCACATTCCTAACATCACAAGGGACTCTCCTGATTGTCCTAGAACCTCTCAAGCAGATGAGGGCGGATCTTAATAATGCAAACGACGTTTTTGCTCTGATCCAAGAGACCGTCTTAGCATACTGCTCCCCCTTCTTTAAAGCTATCAGCTCCGCAAGGCGACTGTGATATCTCAAACATTCTTGGCCCATTCCGCCGGTTGTGGTAAATATTAAGGGCGTGAATGTTCCATGTTCAATGTCGAGAACTCTCCTTGAGTACTGGCGCTTCTTCTCGTTCTCATGCATTCGGTAGATCTGTTGTGCCCTAGAGCGATCACATTGTGTAGAAGGGGCGCACTTAAGGACAATTATTGGCATCAACTCGATGTACCGGCACCTCCTACGGCCGGTATCTGTCTGACCTGTCTTGCATTTACAGTATAACTTGCCGGTCCGACGTACTCACACGGCTTAAAGATACACGTATAGTCCAGCGCAGGATACGTGGTCTATATGGTGTTAGAAGAAGCAAGTCTATGAAGAAGCAAGGCTGGTGACATCAGGCAATGGTTTTACTGGGAGATATTAAGAATTGGATTGCACGATGGCGGCCTGGAACACTGGTCGTTGTTCCTTGAACTAACACTCACTCCGGAAATTAAACACTCCAAGCGACCAAGCAGCCCTTTTAAGTGACAGTACTGTTTGCCTCAATCCGAGGAGGGGGCTAGAAAAGGTGCCCTATATAGAGCGACATCGTAATCGGGTGGTTTTCCGCGATCACCTATTAACCATATTCTGTGGTCAAAGAAAGATAAAGATAAAGTAAAGTTTGAAACTGAAAATTGGAAGTTGGAATGTGCGGACTCTGAACGACAAGTGGTAAAGACAGCTAAAGGTAACCTGGAAAGAGCAGACCAACAACTCTATCCCATGGAGCTGTCTTGTGATGCGTATAACCTCCAAAAGCCAAACCCGTCAGCACCCGATTTCATTTCACGAGCTACAAGAAATGCGGCTGCAGCAACGAACTTACGTATCCAGCAGACGGCGGCGGAGAGAAGAACGAATCTTGACCTTTTTTGCACATTACATTATATCGTTGTTAATTAAAATAATTTAGTTTTGTTTAGGTAATGGTCGCAATTACGACAAAGTCAGCTGTCTCCCGAATACATATATCTCTATCGAGCTATATGGGGAGGGTAATTGATAAAAGGAGAATAGTCGGCGAATAGTGCGAATAGTCGGCGAATAGTGCGAATAGTCGGCGAATAGTGCGAATAGTCGGCGAATAGTGCGAATAGTCGGCGAATAGTGCGAATAGTCGGCGAATAGTGCGAATAGTGCAAATCAACTGTCTTCTTGAAAGCATGGTCACATTTATACAAGAAGGACAAGATGTCCGAGACGACAAAGACATTCTGTGAGGTATTTATTCCTTTTTTCTTTCTTTTATTAAACTATATAACTACAATGAAAAGAATACTCGAGGTGACTGTTAATCTGTTATGTTTTAAGGCGATTTGTTTGTATATTTTATGTAAATTTATATGGCCGTATGCGCAAATATTGCTCACTAAACACTCCAAATCGGGGGAAATCAAGCATGTTAAGGACCTTGAGGCGATCGCATTTCGGCATGTAATTATGCAAATTCACTTTGAATTTGTAAACAAAGATTATCCGTCTGTAAATCATTTTATATGGATGAAATATGCATACAATTTACTCAACACGTCTCAGTGGGCATATAAGCAGTTAGGGCTGTTTTCTACAGGCACTGAAGCGTACTTATAAGTATACCTTATTCATAAAGGCTGCCGATTTAAAGTTATAGTAATTTTGAATTAAATTCAACACCAGCATGCTGTCTGAAATGGATTTTATGTCGGGGGTGTCCTTAATATAGTGGGATTTTGTGTTTGTATTTTGCATAAATTTGTTTTAAAAAAGAATTTTGCATTCAAAATTGTGTAGAAAAACATGTTATATTCACCTTTATATCCCACCTTTAAGGCAAATACATGATTTATGGGGAATTTGAACCCGAAAAAATTTATAGTATATAACATGCACATAGCTCTTTATGGTGTATATATGGGGGCCCCAAAAAAACTCTTGTACATAAGCCTTCAAATCTACTAGCACATGGCTATTTGGCTTCTGTAAATATAAGCCCCCTCCTTTACTATAAGCCCATGGGTCTATAGTATGCATGAATAACATGGCAGTTTCACCTTTTTTGTTTTACACTTGACTCGTGTGATGAATATAACATGTTTTTCTACACAATTTTGAATGCAAAATAATTTTTTAAAACAAATTTAAAAAATACAAACACAAAATCCCACTATATTAAGGACACCCCCGACATAAAATCCATTTCAGACAGCATGCTGGTGTTGAATTTAATTCAAAATTACTATATGTTAATAGATAACTTTAAATCGGCAGCCTTTATGAATAAAGTATACTTATAAATACGCTTCAGTGCCTGTAGAAAACAGCCCTAACTGCTTATATGCCCACTGAGACGTGTTGAGTAAATTGTATGCATATTTCATCCATATAAAATGATTTACAGACGGATAATCTTTGTTTACAAATTCAAAGTGAATTTGCATAATTACATGCCGAAATACGATCGCCTCAAGGTCCTTAACATGCTTGATTTCTAGGGATGTGCCGGATCCGGATACCGGTAAAATACCGGTATCCGGTAAAATTCCGCTATCCGGTAGTATCCGGTATCCGGTAAACTTTTACCGGATATTTACCGGATATATGCTGTGTTTACTTCCGCTTGCGCTTAGGTCTGTTTCCCTTGGTACGAGGCAGGAAGACAGGAAGTTATTCCACTTTATAATATATTAGACACTAATTGTTCCAGTTTTCTTTAAGATGTATTATTATATACTTGTTCTAGTTTGATGCTTTTCATATTTTATTTGAATTTCAGGTGTAAACTATCTGTATGTACACTGACAATAGTATTCCCATTTCTTTCTCCAACCCGGTCCCTTGTAGTTAAACCTGCTACTATTACAATAGTACTATCCGGTATCCGATACTATCCGGTCAATGACTATCCGGTTAAATCCGGTATCCGGTAAAGTGGTATCCGGCACATCCCTATTGATTTCCCCCGATTTGGAGTGTTTAGTGAGCAATATTTGCGCATACGGCCATATAAATTTACATAAAATATACAAACAAATCGCCTTAAAACATAACAGATTAACAGTCACCTCGAGTATTCTTTTCATTGTAGTTATATAGTTTAATAAAAGAAAGAAAAAAGGAATAAATACCTCACAGAATGTCTTTGTCGTCTCGGACATCTTTTCCTTCTTGTATAAATGCGACCATGCTTTCAAGAAGACAGTTGATTTGCACTATTCGCCGACTATTCGCCGACTATTCGCACTATTCGCCGACTATTCGCGACTATTCTCCTTTTATCAATTACCATATGGGGAGTGTCGGTCGGAAACTGATGCAATAAGACCACAGGGTGCCGGCCCATCTGTTACACATAATAATTGCTGCCGTAGGCAGCACACTAATCTTGACATGGGTTATCTATGTCTCGTGCCCAGACCTCTTTCCGCACCTATGTATATAGTCAACGAGATCTCGATATATGTGAAAATTTCCTAGGTGGATGTTCAGTTTTATGACGTTTTGTGACGTCGTAGTTTAGTTTGCTCTGGAACGAGATTGTTCACATACTCCAGAGGGTTATTCGTTTTCACGGAAGTTGTACGGAATTAATGTTCGGAACTTGTCAACGCCACCACGAACATGGTATTTTCTGATCTGAGACGAAGTTCTCGAACGATCTGTCCTGCCTTTGGTGCTGTTGGGAATTTCAATTCATTTCAGTGAGGAGATATTCTGTTTTCAAGGTAAGACGACTAAGATAGTTCTGTGTACTTGGTTTGTCTCGTGTGTACACGCAACTCAAATCAAACGAAGTCATTGTGCTCGTTAAAATCAAACCTAGCGAAGCTGGTGACATTTGACAGTTCTCGCCAAAGACAATACTCAGTATTTACAAACGAAGGTTTGTGCCTGTTGCTCAACAACCTTGTCATTACTTTACCTGAAATGGGAGTGACAATCGATCAATATCGTGCCCGAATATTTGGTGGACACAACGTAAGAATCAAACAGGATTCAAGACCACTCGAAGAATAGAAACAGGATTCAAGACCACTCGAAGAATAGATATAATCTTTTCTGGAACAACATTGATGTTAATTCAGTTGGTTGTAACAACCAGTATCACAGTATGCAAATTTTTAAACGATTTACATATTTAGTCATAACATGACCAGTAACTATGGTATTACTAATATTGATGCAAATATTTTACTTCAGTGTATATTTATATTTTCCAACAGCAAGTGATAGTGAATATCATGTTACAATGTGTATGTTATTGTTGCTCTGTTGTTGAGAATGGCAAATGATGTCGAAGAAAATCCTGGTCTCACAATATATGATGTTGTTCAACCTCGTAACCCAGGGCATTTTACCTCCACGGTGGAAGGTCGGCGAAAATGTCCCTGGGATCGGCTGGTCCATTCTATAATGCGATTGGCTTGTCATTCAAACTCCAATTAATTCAGCCGAGTATAATTTATTCATCTAAATCTGAATGCTGTCTTTAAATTGTACAGGAAATTAGAAGTGATAACTTTCACTAAATTGGATATATGCTTCTTCATACCTTTTGTAAGAGATAACCATGGATGTATGGTAAATTATTAATCTTGTTAGCTGCTTTTATGCCGACAAATGCTGACATGAACAACTCTGATTATTTTTCAATTGTTCAGGTCAATAAAGTAGACAAAGGCAATGGAACAAAGACCACAAAAATTATCATATCTAAACACCCAGAAATTCTGGGTGTCATGTGACCAGCCGATCCCAGGGCCATTTTCGCAGACCTTCCACCGTGGAAGCAAAATGCCCTGGGTACGAGGTTGGATGTTGTTGACCCAAGTAAAACGATTTGTGCTGATTTTAGACAAGGCAATACAAAACAATTTAAACAAAATGTGCAATAATACATTATCAAATAACAAACATTAATGCATGGGATTCATCATTCCTAAATGTCACATTGTGTGTTGGAAATAACCTTTATACTTGTATAAGAAATTATGTTAATAAAACCTTTTTGCTCCGATAAAATGTATTCTTTGCAATATAGTGACTCATTTGCCGGTGATTGGTTTATGGCAACTAACAATCCACCTTATTTTTTTGAAAATGCACTCAATATTCTATTTTTGGAGTCTCGGTTAAACTATCAACATTGCTTGCTAACTGTTGATTGCAACACTGTTGCAATTTTAAGACATCTGAAGGGAACATCTGAAGGGATGTGTGCTAATAACCGTCAAAGGTAATAAATAACCTGGTATTTCTCGATTTTGTTTTTTGGTTTATCAAGCTTTGGTAATTAATTATTGATGATTGAAAAAAATTTGTGACCATAAATGCGATAACAAAGCAGTTTCCCCTACGGTTCTACCCGCGCCTCTTTACGTCGCCAATCTGTCTTGTAAAATATTGGAATTTCTTTGAAATGAGGCAGCACTTCACTTGCGATAGTAATTTCTAGTAATAACACATAATAATTTGCATGCCATCCGAATTTAAGCAAATAATACCGGCTATATGTAAAAACAGGACCCAGGACCCGGACCAATGTCAAACTGGGCGGGGGGTTAAGAAAATTTCATATTTGGTGGCGGGGGGTGATATTTTATTCCACTACATGCAGTAAAAACCCGCAAACAAGAACCTATGATTATTAAGAACCGCAGCCTGAAATTAAGAATTTATTGATATAAGAACATATAAGAACCTATTCCAGGCTGATTGGGTAAATGTAGGTTCTTGTTAGCGGGTTTTTATTGTATTGTACATATACTTCATAGGGTTCATTGTAATAAGTAATTATGGGCTATGATTTGTTATGATCGTGGCGGAAAGCGGAAACGTAGAATAAAAATAAGAGCCCAGCTCAAAACTTTTAAATGAAGAGCCATAAAAGACAAGACTAAATGATATACTGAATTGACGTTTCGTTTCTTAACCAGTAACATTACAAATGGGTAACCACAGAAATATTTCTTGCTAGTGCAAACGGTCTATTGTAGTCGCGTTACTTGGCGTGAGAAGTGCTAAGCTCGTGCGGTTTGACTGAGCGGCCATAAATAAGCTGGTTAAGCTATATTCGCAGTGATTCGCGGGTTGGCTGTCTATATTTTTTACCTTAGTTATGGTGTTTTCTCGATTTTAATGAGTTTCTCAATGTTAATTTGACTCGATCCTAGCTCAAATACGTCGTGTGGTACATACGGACACGGTTCCCATATTAACAAAACACAATAAACTGACGGATATCACAGCTGTCGACCTGTACGATAAAACATGCACCGCGTTCATGAGGCGACAAGCCGTGCTGATTTTATGTCACGAAAATCTTATTGCGACTGTTTGAGAAATGCAGAATGACATAACAAGCCAAATCGCCTTTGTTTTTCTATAAGCATAGCACACAGGGTATTCTAATTATTTCTTGCAGTCAAAGAAAGATTTTCGTGGCATAAAATCAGCCAGGCTCGCTCGTCTCATGACAGCCCCTCTGATCGCATTCGTGACAGATCGAGTGACAGATCTTCTGGTTTTACTCCAACACTGAAAGCTGCAGAATGCCAGAAAAGAAAGAATGCGATTATCAATTATTATGAATATGTCGCGTTACTGGCGTGAGAAGACTAGCGCGCGTACAATACGTTTAACTAGTCTTCATACACGCGTATTGCATTATGTTGATCAAAATGTCATACAGCCAAAAAATGGACTTCATTTATATATGTAGTTTATTTATAATGCGTAGGCGTTGAGACTATTTATGATAAAAACGGCTCGCGAAGCGTGCAGGCGTCTTTTGGAGACATGAAAGAAGCCAGGAGTAAACTAAACTTTGCTGTGACGTGCGACTCGGCCTCTGGGTACGTACGAGGTTGTCGCGCAATTTCAACCGACCGTTCTTATATGTTCTTATATCAATAAATTCTTAATTTCAGGCTGCGGTTCTTAATAATCATAGGTTCTTGTTTGCGGGTTTTTACTGCATGTAGTGGAATAAAATATCACCCCCCGCCACCAAATATGAAATTTTCTTAACCCCCCGCCCAGTTTGACATTGGTCCGGGTCCTGGGTCCTGTTTTTACATATAGCCGGTATTATTTGCTTAAATTCGGATGGCATGCAAATTATTATGTGTTACAATAAAGTAAAACAATTGCCAAACCGCAAACGCATTATAACGTTTTATGTTAGCATTGTCTTTTTTATCCCCAAATCCGCGTTTTATCCCCAAATCCGCGTTTTAACCCCGAATCCGCGTTTTATCCCCAAATCCGCAATTCCGCAATTCCGCAAATCCGCAAATCCGCATCCGCGTTTTATCTATACCCCAATGCAACATGCAATATGGAATCTACGAACGCCACACTATCCTCCCCCTTTAGTTTTCGTCCCGAAAACTGAATCAAAATACAGATACGTTCAAACGTAGTAGAAGAATAATACACATGCACATTAAAATACTAAAAGATAATAAACTAAATCACGCCTTAGGTCTTATCACACCTTGGTAACTCTACGTACATCTGCGCGGGCATTTTCTCAACTTAAATCATTTTTGTTAATTTACGTACTACATAACCAGAGCGCCATAAATGTGGACTATTGCCCTTCCGTTACGATTTACTGTACAACTGGATATCTCCCAGCCATTAATTAAACATTAATTATTCTATTTCTGCATGCTTTTCCTCGTCCCTATCTCTTAAAGGGCTATCTACTTCAATCATCGCATGCTCTCACAATCTGACACCTTGTGTGCCTTGTGCTCAACTTACAAAATCTCACAATAAGTAGTATAGAGAGTGGGGCTACGAGCCCAACGAAGCGACACCGAATTTTGTCAAATCGCGATTTGACAAAATTCGGTGATACTTTGGTGATCTCGTAGCCACATTCTCTATACTACTATGGCGGTTTTTACCACTCCACCAAATCACAATTCAACAACAACAAAAAATGATGTCGCTTCATACACGCGCGAGAGTCGCGAAACAGTGTCAAATTTATACCAAATCGCGAGTCGGTGTCAGTTCATTTCAACACTTTCACAAATTTATGTCAAGCTACATTACAATTCAACGACAACAAAAAATGATGTCGCTTCATACACGCGCGAGAGTCGCGAAACAGTGTCAAATTTATACCAAATCGTGAGTCGGTGTCAGTTCATCTCAACACTTTCGTAAATTTACGTCAAACTACATTTAGGAAAATCTAGAGTGTCGTTTCAACACTTTCACGAATTTGTGTCAAACTACATTTAGGAAAATAATCATTTCAACACTTTAACAAATTTGTGTCAAACTACATTTAGGAGAGTAGTCGTTTCAGCACTTTAACAAATTTATGTCAAACCACATTTAGGAAAATTGTCGTTTCAACACTTTCACAAGTTTATGTCAAACCACATTTAGAGAAATAGTCGTCTCAACGCTTTTACAAATTTATGTATCGTAAAAGTGTCTCACGCGTGATAAAATTGCCACCCGTTATGTAAATTAGATTATTGCCACCTATTAATAATGGGTTAGTCCGTTTGTTCACCACTCTCGGTGTTTGTCGTCTTACTTCTAAAATGGTGATCGTACACATATTTCGACGTTGTGATTCCCCCCGACAACAAACCCAAGAAAGGCACGTACGGTGTCACAACCGCGACAATGCTCTCAACGTCTTTCTTTAGTAACGGGTCTTTTTGCAACTCGTCATTTAGTTCGTCAGGGTTCTCAATGGCGTTCAACCCATATAGTAAGTTAGCGAATTTGCTGATTAGCAAGTCGGTGAGAAAGGCGTTTGCGATTTCCATTCTCTTCAACTCGTATTGGTGCCATATCTTGTCGATAACCTTTGCGGACGCTTTTTTAATGTACGCTTCAGATTGGCTTACCACACCATCGCCAGACAGTCTAATTAGTTCGGATCTCCTAACGTCAATATTGTCTTCCACAGTCGAGGTACCATCAGTGTCCTCGACTAATTCCTCAATCGTGGGATTTTCTTCACTTTTGCGTTTCACCATCACGCTATTACTTATACCCATATTTTATTGCGGAATAACAACTTCGTGACTGTATGGATAGCGCAGTGAGATTTCAAGTCTAGCGTACTTGTTATTTTTTAGCGCGGTCACAATCGCCGACGCTTCCTCTTTGCTAATGTCTCCAAGATAATCGTCAATAACAACCTTCATATCACTTCTGCTCTGACAGTAAAAGCAAACAAGCTTACTGATGTTTTCTCTATACGGTTTTGCGATCGACGTCAGTTGTTGTGTGATGACAATAACGCTCAACATAAAATGTCGCGCACTAAAAGCCAAGTTGACCAATTGACTAGTCCTATTCTTGACGTCCTGCCCACTTGCACAGTCGTCCAACACAATCAGAGTGTTAGTGCCTTTAAAAGTGTTTGCTACACACTTGAGAACAGCGTCAACATTATCCTGCGCACAGTCTATCGCTAACACGTCAGGGTCACGTACATATTTCCAATCTTGATACGCTTTATTCCACTCGAAAGTAGGACAAATCAACACAATGTAGTCAAATTTACCACGATACTCAGATTCCAATGTTTCCAGCAAATAATGTGTCTTACCACAAGCTGTCATCCCAACAATTAGCGCATTAAACGGAGTTTCCATTAAATTGCGTTTGATTTAATACTGGATTGATTGCAGCCCATTGTTCATGAAGTTGACCAACCCATCACTTATCACAAACACCCTACACATGACATTTTCAGTCGTCGCTTTCTTAGTGATCTCAAGAAGCACACCAGATTGTGTGTTCACAATTTTTTTACCAGTGGCGACGTTGTAATTATCTTGAACGCTCCTCAAGTCGATGACCAACGCAAAGCCATCTTTATAGAACTTTTGTATGGTCATAAACTGAGCGTGTTCCTCACCCAACCCAAACAGTCGCTTCGCCTCTGCGTAAAACTTCGACTTTGGAATGCCTTGTGAGTACACACTATTTGGCACACCTTCAATTGTGACTCTAACACTCTCAATATTTGGGTAAAGAAACTCCTCACTGTCTGTTCGCACCTTATTCGTGAATAGCAACACAATTGCCTTCATGCTTTTTCTCGGTAGATTAACATTCTCGTTCACAATGGTTGTGCCTTTGTCCCATTCAGTGGTTTTCATCAATGTGACGTGCTCATACGACAAACTACGACCACTTGCATAACCTGACGTTATTTCATCAGAGAGCTCCTGATTATCAATTGTTTCATACTCAAGCTCGAGGTTCTCCAGAGTGTATCCACCTACAGTCTCATTAGATTGCGCTACCATGATGTCTGTGGCCTTCGGAAGTGTGATCACGTACTGCAAATTGTTGTTCATGCTAAAAGGAGCGTACAACCCGTGGTCATTCATGATTTTACCAAGCTTTATTCGCTGTTTCGTTCCAATCACACCAAACATCAACGCGTCACTAACCTTAACAACGTCTCCACTCGTCGCACCACTGTCGTCCTTAGAAATTAACTTTCTCAAGTTCTCACCACCAATACCATAGTCAATCATTTGATTTCGCGTACTGATGCTTTCCCAAAGGTCACGATAAACACCAGTGTAATTTTCCCCAGTGTTGTCATACACGGTTTCTCCAGCTAGTCTCACAACAAGTTTCTCACAAAGTAATTTGCTCACATTGTTTAAGAACCAACTTTTGTCATTCGCATTCTTAAAGTCGAACACTAGACCCAACGACCCAGGCACCAAACAGCTGCTAACCTTGAGCTTTGGTATATCAATGTAAAGTTCCTCACCAGGACTGACTTTATTAGGGTTCAACGTGATTACATGCTGCGTTCTCACCCCTTTTATGACACCCATGGTCGCTCGTCTAAAACCAGGGCTCAACTCTGCCGATGTGATGTTCATATACTTTACGTGTGTTTTGTTACTACCGTTTTAGCTTGTAATAGTCATAAGCAAACCACGCAAATATCACCGCGAGTACCCACAGATTCTGAGCCAACCAAGCAAGACCCTTTGCACCCAACGTCAACGCGCTATAAACTAGGTTAGCCAACCCAACAGCCCATGGACCCATCTTCGTTATCGCGTTCTTAACAGCCTGTGCGAATGACCTCGTAGCCATAGCGCCTTTCATAGCAGCGGACCTACCAGCGATGATAATTGTTGTTATAATTCCAGCCATTGAAATTGCTACAGCGCTCAACCCAACCACATTTTCTCTAGCCCACTTCTTGAACTTCTGCAATCTGTCAATGTCGACTTCTTGTTGCTCTCTAACTTCTTCTATTTGCCGCTGTTCTAAGACTTCTTCTCTGGCTTGTTCAAGTTCACTCTCTCTTTCACGCAAACCAACAAGCTCGTCAAACTCACGCTGTCTGCCTCTAGTTTGTCTAAGCCCAACCACTTTTTCATATGGATCATTATTCTCTTTACCCCCCTCAAGCTCTGCTATTCTTTCGCTTGTGTGTTCTTTCGCCTCTTGAAGATGGTCTGCTTGTATTTGCAACGCACCAGTGTCACCTATTCTTGATTCGCGCAACACATTCTCACTTGGATTGAGCGCGCCACTCAATTCGCGATTCTCGTTTGGTGTTAGTCTAGGTTTGTCGACGTATTTCGCGCGTGTGGTGTCTAACAATGGTTGACTCCTCGCAGTTTCCTCACGGTCTCTCGAGCTGACTTTGATTTTATACAAAAAGTCTTTAAATTGGTCAACTGCATGCACGTTGCGCAACCTTAGCCTCGTTGTACTGCAGAACACCACCATTCCCACGTTTGAGAACTATTTGCTCTTTACCAAATTCGTTGCTATCAAGCAAGGGTTTGAATAACATATTGTTTTTCTTGCTTATTGATGTTCTGAGTAGCAGTGCTAACACGTCGGAGTCACGAATGTCAAGCTTGAATCGCGCCCCAGTTTCATTACTAATGAACTTTTCTAAGCTTATCGAAACTTGATTCTCAGGATTCGATGGCAAATCGTCGACATCAAACGCTGGGACCTCTGTGTTGGTGTCCCCATCGCCAGCGTCGATAAATGACGTCTCTTTTTGCCCACCTCGCCTTCTAGCTAGCTCACCTCTTATCTTTTTTACGCCGTCGCGATAGTTGTCATAATTAACACGAACGTCTCTCGGCATCTCACTCGTGTTGTACTCAATGTCTGTCTTTCTGATCCACTCATTAGTCTTGGTGAGCTCCCCTTCTAGTTGCTCATCACTCATGTCTTTGTACTCATTGAAGCTCTCCATCTCGAAGTCGTCGAAACCTTCCCCACCTTCAGCCATATTACATTAGCTCACATTTTGAATATCGCTTTCTGGCATCCATGAATCACGTTTTTGCTTTTAGTTTAAATAATTGTACGCAAGCCATGCGAATGTCACCGCAAACACCCACAGATTTTGAGCTAACCAAGCGAGACCCTTTGCGCCTATCACCAGCGCGTCATAAACTAAGTTAGCCAACCCAACAGCCCATGGACCCATCTCAGCTATCGCGTTTTTAACAGCTTGCGCGAACGACCTCGTGACCATAGCGCCTTTCATAACAGCAGACCTATACCAGCGATAATAATAGTTGTTATAATTCCAGCCATTGAAATTGCTACAGCGCTCAACCCAACCACATTTTCTCTAGCCCACTTCTTGAACTTCTGCAATCTGTCAATGTCGACTTCTTGTTGCTCTCTAACTTCTTCTATTTGTCGCTGTTCAATAATCACGTCTCTAGCCTGTATGAGTCCAATCATTCTTTCAGCTAAATCAATATACTCTTCGTTCTCTGCGATCGTGAGGTCCTCTCTATCGAGCTCTGCTATTCTTTTGTTCGCTTCATTTATCAAGTGTTGAAAATGGTCTGCTTGTATTTGCAATGTACCAGTGTCGCCTACTCTTGACTCAGACATCACACTCTCGCTTGGATTGAGTGCGCTACTCAACTCACGGTTCTCGATTGGTGTTAGTCCAGGTATGTCGACGTACTCTGCGTGTGTGGTGTCTAACAATGGTTGACTCCTCGCAGTTTCCTCACGATGTCTCGCGTTGTCAATAGCCCACGTTTTAAGATCACTAAAAAAACCCCCTAGATGTTGACGCAATCTTCTACTACGTTCGCGATCCAGTCCACTCATCACTTTAACTAGTCTAATTTTCTCATCGACTGTGACGTTTGGATCGTCCCGAGCTAGTTCACGATCTTGAATGGCTTTCTCGAGACTATACTTTAGTTCATCGTCAGTGACATCTCTGTATTCATTAGAGCCTTCCATCTCAAGGTCGTCGAAACCACCCTCAGCCATATTATATTAGCCCACATTTTGAATATCGCTTTCTGGTATCCACGAATTATGTTTGCTCTCATAACCTAACCATTTAACCAGCGCCATCTTCTCCCCTCTGACTTTCTTTCTTTTCAGCACCCTCTCAACTCTGTACACATCATCACCATGTTTCTTATTGACCAGCGATAATTCCTGCTCATAAAACTTCCCAATAATCTGTTCACCACTTATGTCCTCAATTTCATACACGTTCGGGTCACCACGAATAACTTTCACCACTTTAAACAGCTCTTCAGTGAAGTTAGCTTCATAGCCCTTTGTGAATATACTCTTGTACTTACTAATTCTCACCGATTCACCAACCTTGAACTTCGGCAATGGGTTGTCTGCGAATTGATGACCAAACAAAGTGGTCCAAACTTCACTCTCATTCGACTTATTGACGTCCTTTGGCTTCATCATAATACCTCGATTCACATTGCTATTATAATTGCTCACAAACTGGTCAAGAACGTCAATCCATCTATACGTTCCACGGGTGTAAAAGTACTTCCACATAATACTCTTGAGACTTCTATTGAAACGCTCGACAACAGCGGCCTTTTTATCGCTCTTAGTGCTGAAATATTCAACACCATGTTTTTTCAGCAAACTTTTCACACCAACGTTGTAGAACTCGAGTCCATCATCAAATTGAGCTAACTTAGGTGTGGTCCCAAACCGATCTTTAAAGTCATTCAACAACTTTCCAACAGCCTCAGTCATGTTCTTAGTGTCTTTTCTATAAACTGCAATGCCAAAAGCGTATCTACTCAATATTTCAATACCTGTTAGTATCCAATAGTACCCTTTGTTCTGTTTTGAGTACTTACTCATGTCCACTAAGTCCATTTGGAGCTCTTCACCAAGAAATCCAACAAAAGTCGCGCGGAAATTATGTCTTCTCACAATGGGTTTGTACCTAGTGTAGGTGTCCTGCGTGGTCAACCACTCTTTCACTGTTTTTCTAGTTACTTTCAATCCGTCTCCTAATGCGCTTTGATACAACCTCTCTGCACCAGTGTACCCTGTCTTAGGATTATAATAGATGTCCCTCAACCCTTGTTCTGTTTCCACACCAAGTTCCATATAATTCACACAATATACAGTTCCAATAGCACCGCGCCAATTTTGAGACCACCGTTATTTGGTTTGACGCGAAACGTCATACTTGAGTAAACACCTTTTTTAATACCCACCTTTGACTCAATGTCCACATGGCGTTGCACTGACCCTTTCAAAGACTGTTCGGTGGGTATTGGTAATGTTGTGATCATGCACATCGCTACGCTTCCCATCGATACCCACGTTGCTCTCCGTCTCAACAACGTCACACGAAACTTCTACGTACTTCAGACCTCTATACATATCGACCTCGTTTGGGCTAGTGTGCCACTGTGAGTCATTCTGAATCACCTCACCCTTCGCGAAACCAAGTAGAGGCCCAAGGGTGTCTAACACAGCTGAGCTACTAACCTTGATTCTACATTTGCCTGTGGGTGTCAGTTTCTCTATCTCGAGACTCACCTTACGCTCGTTAGACTCATGTTTTAAGACTTTGACCAATGAGTCGAAGCTAAAGTACCCCTCACCCACTTTAATCTTTTTAAAAGAGCCGACCCTAGAGTCATCCAGCGTGAAGACTTGAATGCTGTCGTCATTTGTTGTGTTATGGTATTCCCAAAACACAGTGGCTGTCTTGACCATAATGTATGGGTTATCATGTATGACCATCATTGCGTTGTCAAAGGACACAACTTTTTCTGCACCTTCAATGAGTACCGTCAACTTTCGCATTATGTATAACATACGGTAGATTATATATGCAGAAAGCCCTTCATGACTACTATGGAAAGTACTACAAGCGTGCGATGGCTAACACATCAAAGGCTACACACGACGCGAAGGCAGACCTCGTCAAAAAGTACCCTCACGCTACTCTAGGTAAATTCGAGTTCTATCCAAATATTTCACAAGATGGTAAAATCATGAGTGTCGACATATATTTCAGAAACAACGACATCCTTAGCACAGACATAACCAGCACAACCTTCAAAAACGATAAAAACATGTGGAGGTGGTTGCACAATAGCAAGTTCCCAATAGTATGGCAAGGCGGTGGGACTATCCAACCACTACCAAAAGGTCATAAGAACCACTGGGGACTTTGGGACGGCTACCCAACGGAAAACGTGTTGAATTATCCAGTGAATAACTTTAAAGTCTTTGTTAACCAAAGTAGCTACTTCATGTCAAAGCTACCAACCTTACAAATCACCACGTCAAAGACCATGTCAGAGTGGGACGACAACGAATCTTACTACCGCGTTGTGTTTGCGACGTATTGTGCGAGTTTCTGTTGTGGAGTCTCACTGCAGCATTTATCAGTGTCACAAGAAGTCCACCCTGTGGTCACAAGTGTGATGAGATTTCATTTGTACTTCACCACTAGAAGACTTCTCAGAAGAATGGAAGGTGGCGAGACCATGAGATCAATAAGTAGAGAATTCAACGCTTCCGAGTTGTATGGCAAGATTTCTAAGATTCCTAGAAAACATTACTACCAGAATAAAGTCCTGAGCGATGGCACTTTAGGCGAATCCAGAGTGTACACACTCAACGACGTTCAGAACGATTACAGACGATACGTCGCGCGATTGTCAGATGGCTTTACCAACATTGGGCTGCAATATCTAAATCAGAGCATAGAAGCCTTTGTGTACTCCACACTTGGTGCACAAGCGAGAACACGTGTATCAGTCGTTGGTGGCTCTGCAGGAAGTCTAGAGACCCAACAAGAATTCCGCAAGTTGTTTGCTGACAGTGTTGTCAACTACGACGTGTCGACATGGATTCTCAACATGAATAAATCGATTAGAGACACCAACGTTGTCCAAAATCTTGCAGTGTCGCCAAGCACATGGTTGATGCCAAGTAACGTAGTGATTCTCAAGAATAAAATCGCTGGGTACAACAACTTATTAAAAATCGCTACAGAGTCCATGAGATTTGGAGTGAACACTCGCTTGAATGCAACAACACCAACGACTGTGGCTAAAAAAGTCCACCAAGAAAATGTAGTGACTAACTTGGTAGTACCACCTGTGAAGAAAACAGTGGCCACCAATCAAATAGCACAGACCACCACAAGTAAGTCAGACACGACAACGCTAGCGATAGTGTTAGGGTTCTCAGCAGTCTCTGGCTATCTACTAACCAAATACACCTTGAGGTAGTAATGAGTCTAAACTATGGGTATGAGTCCGACGACCCTCACGATAAAATACTAAAGAGAACGAAAAGACATCTGGACGAAGATCCTAAATTAAGCGCGACCGGTGGAAGGATGTCTGGACTAATAGACATGCAAGGCTCAGCGATAAAAAACGTAGCAGACCCAGTCGACGACTCAGACGCCGCAAACAAAAGAACTCTAGAGCAATTACTATCGGGTTTCCTCAAGAGTCAGTCCTATAATGTTGTGCTCGACTTCAACGTTAGCACACACGCCTTGAAAAACGTGGAATTTCACACCAATGGTTCAAACAAAGTGAAAGCCATTGGTGAAACAAGTAAATTAGTGCAAAACAACTCAACTTATGGTCCTATTGTTGGCATCAGCAGTGTAAGCCAAAGTTTTCTATCCCCTGTGTTAACACCACTCCCACTTGAGTCAGGTCTTCATTTTAACTGCCCAAGTATGCAGTGGTGTGACCTCTCCATTTTTGTTGTGGTGCGGTTACCTATGAGAGCCACGGGGTCAAATTGGGAGACGATTATATCAAACGACGACGGCCAGTGGGATAAGTTCATAGGGTACAAGACTGGTATGGCTAATGGACTCGCGTATGGTGGTAGCATCGATCCCAGCAATGGAGAGCATATGCACTATTCCAAGTGGTGTTGACCTCACAAAAATGCATATGATATCAATACACTGGCAAATGGACAATTCACACGTCAGAGTCAACAACATCAAGTCAACCGATTCAGACTTCGTAGCGAATATGAAAAAAATAGGCACACCCTATGGAACGATTTTTGGAATACACCGACCAAGAATACCACTCGCACCTTATGCATACCCATCGTTGATAGAATTCTACGGTGTGAAAATTGTGAGTGGTTACATGACAAACCGAGACATCATAATCATGGGTGGAAAAATGATGAAGGAATATGGTATAAAGTAAATGGGAGCATGTATCTCAAAAGAACGTGAAGTGTATAAGATAAATAAGACGACTGATCACATGTTCAAAGCTGGTGGGTCATTTGGTCGTGGTGATGTGAGTCTTGAGCTCCATGCTGAAATTGGTATGAGGTCGAGAAAAACTTATGGTAAACCCATTTTATTACCTCCGGAAGAACCAGACGATATAATAACACCATCAATACCATAAGAAACACGCATACTGATGACACACCTTATGTTATAATGTCTCAGCTTCGAAGATTCAGAAAGCTGGTTTGTAGTGTGAGAAACGTTTTCAGACGGCGACGTAGTAAACCGAGTGTTAAAACACATCGGATGCGTTGGTACACAACAAACCAAATCTATATAGAGACCCTAACGACGGAGAAGCGCGCCACACCACCGTATAGTTTTTTTTATGGAGGAGTATAGTAATGACCACACTTCAACTACTCGACTTTGACAGTCATCAAATCACAACGGTCACGAGCAACGGTGATGTGTGGTTCAAAGCGAAAGACGTCGCAAGCGCTATAGGTTACGCTCGACCAAAAGATGCAATACGTGACCACGTTGAATCTAGCTGCAAAATAAAAGGTGGTGATTTGACACCTATGTTGAGGTCAAGCCCACAGGCTCTATTTATCAACGAACTCGGGGTCTACTCATTAGCGTTCTCAAGTAAAATGGAGCGCGCGAAACAGTTTGGAAAGTGGATGCACTCAGAAGTCTTACCAAGCATAAGAAAGGGTGTAGCTGACGTCGGTCTCAAACACAACCAGTTCAAGATGATCACTGAGTTCGATCTTCACACGAAAGTCGTCGATTTTCTTAGGAAACACTATCCAGAAGCTATTTTGATAGCTGCTTGCGGCGAAAATCAAGACACTTCGAGTAAAAGAATAAATTCGTGGAAAAAAGGTTACCAACGTGGAACGCCTGATTTAATTATTGCCAGTGCAAGCCGACAGCGCACTGGGCTTGTGATTGAGTTCAAGAACCCAGGTGGCACAGGTAAGACATCCAAAGAGCAAGACTCTCTGTTGCTCAGGTATAAATCCGCTGGATATCTAACGTTGTTGTGTGACTCATACGACGACGCTATTACCACAATAATAAAATGCTTCGACGCTTCCCAGTGTGTTCGTAAATTTTAAAAGTGAAACGACGTACTGACTTCAAATGTTTTCTCTATGTGACATTGGGCGCTTCGTGTGTCCAATGTCTAAATTTAAAAAAGTGGGACGCGTGTTGAGAGCATCCTTAATTTTGTGTCGAAGGGTGGTGACGTCTACACACCGCACGGTATTGCTCAGCACCACCAACAAACGATGGTCCTGGGTTGTGTCTCCAACTGAACGACGCCTCAACAGTTGTTCCGTGAGTGTCACGACAAACGGCGCAATACGCTTTTAGAAAGGTGATGTCGTCTGCCACTGAGAACAGTGTGTCGAGCTCACCAATTCTTTTTAAGTGCTCCGTTGCTATGAGACCACAAATAATGACGCGAACGCCAGCTTTGACGTAGTCGTGAATAACTGGGAGTAGATCAGAGTACCAATGACCTTCATCAATACCAATGACGTCGATGTCAGTCAATTCATCGCGACTTGGAAGGTTGGTGATTAACTTTGCAGGTAAACTGTCTGACCCGACGACAATGGTCTGGCGATGTGTGGAGAACGCGTGACCAGTTCGTCGGGTGTCACCCGCGTTGTTCATGTAAAGGACTTTGAGCCCTGATTTACTTAACGCGACTAACCTACGAAGAGTCTCCGTCGTTTTTCCTGCGAACATGGGACCAATCACGATTTCTAGTTTACCAACTTTTCTCATGGTCACTATACCTCCAGAGAAATATTTTTTCATTGTGACAACCGTTGTTCGTTGTCAAATATCCGCTGAAGCTCTAAGTTTTTAAGATGGGACCTTGAGCTCTCGTGTCTTAAGCGACGCATTTGACTGTTGGTGGTCACACCGCATGGGTAGCGCTCGTACACCATGCGGTCATATTTAAAACATTGGGCAACTGTCGCTCGTTGTTGAATATCCGCTGAAGCTCTAAGTTTTTAAGATGGGACCTCGAGCTCTCGTGTCTTAAGCGATGCATTTGACTGTTGGTGGTCGCGCCGCACGGGTAACACGAATACACCGCGGAGTCATGCGTAAAATACTGGTGGGCAGACGAGAGTACGTGGCCCTCGAGATCATCCACACCCACTACTTCGTTACACCCTACTCTACAAACGTTAACGTCACGGTTTGCGGCGAGCTCTAGCCACGCTTTGAGTTTGGTTGGGCACGGTCTCCATAGAAGGATCGCTAAGAACACTTCGAGGTAGCTACCGAGTAGCGTGGCGGTGGACTCGCAAGGGTTACCTAAGTAGTCTCTACTCGCTAACACAAGATGCTTGAACGGTGAGTAACACCACACGGGGATCTTGCTAGCTAACCTGTTAACCATCTCGTTGGCTCTATCTTCTTGAAGATTGACCCAGGCCTCGTGAGCGCTCTTCGCGGCGAAAATCTGAGCGCCAAATCGTCTCGACACTTCCTCGTTT
This sequence comes from Chrysogorgia sp. JL179-B06, assembly GCA_035772405.1. NCBI lineage: Eukaryota > Metazoa > Cnidaria > Anthozoa > Scleralcyonacea > Chrysogorgiidae > Chrysogorgia > Chrysogorgia sp. JL179-B06. The sequence goes on from JAYKKM010000145.1 coordinate 92,944, forward strand.
TTACTCAAGCGTTCGCACAACACGAAGACTATTGAGTACCCCTCTAAGACGCTAGGCCCAGAGGTGTCTCGTGGGGTGCGTGTGTTGATAAAGGTCTGTCTCAGCATTTCGTCGATCTCCTCTTCTGTGGTGTCTTGGGCTTGAGTCATTATACTATACCTCCAGAGAAAAGGCTCCCCTTTTTTTAGTGCGTTTGGAGAACTGTGAGATACCTGTGAGATACCTGTGAGATCAACTGTGAGTAAGATAACACGTGATAGTGTATTAGATGGCTGAAGACTCACAGACTGTTGACGCTAAGATCACAGCTGATGTGAAAAGTGTTAAGATAAAGGACCCAAGGCGCGTTGCTGCTGGTAAAAAGTTGGCTGAGATATCGAAAGCTGCGAAAGAGAAGAAAATGCGTGAGATGATAGTCAACGAAGAACAGGGTAGCGAGTGGAGCTATGGTTATATTGTTGGGACATTTGGTGTTATCATTGCTGCTGCTTCGTTGTGGTACACAATTAGCAGTAAAAAAGAGACACCCGCGAGTACTGCAGCAGCACCCACGTCAGAGAGTCATAGAACTTGTCGTCGCCCAACACTCGACACATTTGATTCTTGAACAAAACACACGGCAATGTATATATGGCTGCGATCGATCGAAAAGAACTTATGAACGAATTGTACGACGCGCTACTTGTCACGACTGGTGCTGTGGTAGTGAGTATGATTTCGAAAAAGGCTTTGGGAGAACCATTAGGAACACCAGAGACTGTGAAAGGCACAGTGAAACTTGCTGCAGCTGTTGGTGCAGGAACGCTGTTAGTAAAATGGATGCAATCGAAAAAGTGGATACCGACAGATCCATTCAAATCAACGTAAGTTAATGGTGAGTGTTGTGGCTGGAGGGATTTTTAATGCAGTGGCTTTTGCAGGCGCTGGCTTTATGTTTTCAAAGTTTAATCATTCAGGTTACGAAGCTGAGATGAAAAGGCACAACCATGCGTTGGAACAGTTAGCCAGTGCGAAAGAAGTGTGGTATGAAAATGAAGTCGCCAAGAAAGATAAGATTCAGCGTCTACGGCAACGGCTCTCTGACGCTAATGCTGACATCAATGACACAAACCACGCGTTGGAGGAACTTAGAAGCGTAATGACTATACGGTACAGCGGTCGAGTGTTCACTGACCTCCCGAAGATTGCGGACTACTACCAACCGAGTGCGGAAATGAAGGAATACCAATTGTTGTTTGTTGGCGCGTTAGGTTTGGGTAGTGGGATACTGACGTGGGCACTCACTCGATAAAAAAAATGTTGGAGTAGTATAAGAGCGATGGATAAACTTATGAAGCAGATGAGATACGGCTACACAATTGACGAGATCGCTAATGAAACACAAATTGAGTGTGGAGGTACCTTTAGGCTTTACTACTGCTCGGATTGTAATGTTGTGAAAAACACGACCGAGTGCGGTGGGTACGCGTGTCCAAAGTGTGGCGACATCGAATGGGGTTACGTTCAGAGCTATAGTGACACGAGACTCACGCGACCAAAAAGCGTTCACAAGCGGTCTTGGTGGATGGGAAGGAGACTACGGAGCGTTGTGAAGTACGAGCACCTCGAGTTAATAAAAGAAGACTTCTTGAAAGTTGTCAACGCGTTGTACTCATGCAATTTGATAAAGGGTAGAAACGTCAGCAGATATGGATACTACATTATTAGGTTGTGTCATAGAAGGCAAGTCGAGACACTTGAGAAGGTGTCAGACCTCAAAGACGGGAAGGTGAAAGACTTGTTCGACGACAATTTGTTTGGGGTGGTGTACCCAAAGCTGGGATGGTGTGAAAGTAGCGATCGTTATTACAACGAGTGGGTTAAGAAAAAAAAACAAGCGTAGTATAAGTATAAGCCAATGAGTCGGACTGTGAAAAACCCACTGACAAAAAGACGAGTCAAGGTTGGTGGACGGGCGTATAAGAGACTTGTTAGAACTGGCGCGATTCGAGGTAGCTACACAAGTGCAGACGTTGTTAACCTATACTAACAGATAGAGCGACCAACGTTCACGGCTTTTTTGGAGACCAAGAAACACAACCCACAGTCGAAGACCACAGTGACACACCGTCGACGTATCTGTTGGATCGAGCACTGAGAGGATTCACAAGGTCTCATGGAGTCGAGGTGGTTAACGACAGAGACATCAACCAGGTAAACGGTAGTAGAAGCGCTGTCATCAACCTTTTGAGACGTGAACTAGGTGAGACCAACGGAATGAAAGTGGTAGAGACAGTTAAGGTCACTTTTGAGAAGGCTTTAGAACTCGATAAGACCACATATAAAACTGCCTACTTTAACAGCGGAACGTTTGTCGTCATTAATGAGCATGATATTGAAGATGTCGCCAATCATGGGTCGGAACAGATCTTGACGCGGATAGCTGGGTGGTTATCTGAGGGGTCTGGATGGACTATCGACAAAATAGACGCGCACTACGTCAACGTCACCATCTACAGACCTTTGAGTGGGAGTAGTTACATTGCGTTGCCAAAGGAACTGCGCAATAGTAAGAAGGGTTTGATAAACGTGAATAATGGGGATGACAACGAGTGCTTTAGATGGTGTCACCTTGCGCACAAGTTTCCTGTTGGAAAACACTCTGATAGAACGTCGAAGTACACCGGTCACGTCAGTGAGCTGAATTACGACGGAATTGATTTCCCAGTCACGCTCAAAGATTACAACAAGATCGAAAAGGCTAACGATATTAGTATTAACGTCTTTGGGTATGAAAATAAGCAGCCATTCCCTGTGTACGTTTCCAAGGAGGTGTATCCTGACCATATGGACCTATTGTTGATAACTAATGACGTGGGCAACAAGCATTATGTGTATATTCGCGATTTCAACAAATTCATGTATCGTCAGACAGAGCACAAGGCGAGAAAACACTTTTGTAGATATTGCCTGCAGTGTTTTAGTCGTGCGGACGTGCTTGGACGCCACGTGGAAGTGTGTCTGGTCATCAATGGGAAGCAAGCTGTCAAAATGCCGCAAAAAGGTACGAAAGTGAAATACGAGAATTACAGTAGACAATTAAATGTGCCGTTTGTGGTGTACGCAGACTTTGAGGCTATCACACAGAAGGTGCACACACCACCACCACCAAGTGAGTGTAGCTACACAAACGCTTATCAGAGGCACGTCGACTGTGGTTATGGGTATAAACTGGTTTGTTGCTACGACAACGAGTATAGTAAGCCAGTGAAAGTGTACCGTGGCGAAAACGCAGTCAACAAGTTCATTGGGGAGATGCTAGAAATTGTCGAATATTGCAAAGAAACATCTGAGAGTCACTTTAACAAAGAAATGATATTGACTGATGACGATAAGAAGGACTTTGACGAGGCTGAAAGTTGTCATATTTGTAGTGTTGAGTACATCAACGCCGATGTTAGAGTGAGAGACCACTGTCATGTCTCAGGTAAGTACAGAGGGTCCGCACATCGCGACTGTAATGTGAACTTTAGACTGACTGATAAAATTCCTGTGATCTTTCATAACTTGCGCGGTTACGATAGCCATTTCATTATGCAGGAGATTGGTAAGTTTGGTCAAGACATAAATGTGATACCGAACAATATGGAAAAGTACATGGCTTTCATGCTCGGAAAAAACTTAGTGTTCTTGGACAGCTTTCAATTCATGGGTTCGAGTCTAGACAACTTGGTGAAGAACCTACCAGGAGACGCTTTCAAATACACGTCAGAAGTGTTTCACGAAACAGGGTTGGCACTCATGACAAGAAAAGGAGTCTATCCCTATGACTACATGGATTCTTTTAGAAAATTCGACGAGTGTGGGCTACCGTCTAAAAAAGATTTCTACAGCATTCTGAACGACGAACACATTACAGAAGAGATGTTTGAGCGCGCTCACGATGTGTGGGACAACTTTAATGTCGAAAATATGGGTGAGTATCACGACCTGTATTTAAAAAGCGACGTGCTCTTGCTTGCTGACGTTTTTGAAAACTTTAGAAAGACATGTCATCGCGAGTATAAATTAGACCCGTGTCATTATTTCACATCACCCGGATTGGCTTGGGACGCGATGTTGAAGATGACTGGAGTGGAACTTGATTTGTTGTCCGACATTGACATGTTTCAGTTTGTGGAGTTGGGAATGCGTGGCGGCGTGAGCTACATATGCAACAGACATGGCGTGGCAAATAATAAATACATGAAGGGGTACGACGAAGCGCAAGAGTCGAAGTACCTGATGTAGGCTACCTTGACGCCAACAACTTGTATGGATGGGCAATGAGTCAGAGTCTCCCCACGGGTGGTTTTAAATGGTTGACTAAGAAAGAAATAAAAAAGGTGAACTTGCGTGACTATCACGACAACAGTAAAAAAGGCTTACTGCTTGAAGTCGACTTGGAGTACCCAGACAATTTACATGACCTACACAACGATTACCCACTTGCTCCTGAGAAGATGGAAATAACTGTTGACATGCTGTCGGAGTACTGCACGAAAATCAAAAACAAGTTTAACGTGAGTGTTGGCGGTGTGAAAAAGCTGGTGACTAACTTGATGGGTAAAGAAAAGTATGTGTGTCATTATAGAAACCTGCAGTTGTACATGGACCTTGGGTTGAAAATCAAAAAGGTCCACAGGGTCCTACAATTTGATCAGTCAAAGTGGTTGGGCAAGTATACATTGACTTTAACACAGTCAAAAGAACTGCGGCTAGGAACGCTTTCGAGAAGGACTTCTTCAAGTTGATGAACAACAGCGTGTTTGGGAAAACAATGGAAAATTTGAGAAAGCGCGTGGATGTAAAATTAGTGACCACTGTGAAGAAATTAAAAAAGCTTGTCTCCAAGCCAACGTTTGTGTCTTGCAAGATATTTAGCGAGAACTTAGTTGCTGTCCATAAAGTTAAAGAAACGCTGACATTAAATAGACCCGCATATGTGGGAATGTGTATATTAGACTTGAGTAAAACGTTGATGTATGACTTCCACTACAACTACATCATGAAAAAGTACTCTAGCGAAACCTGTAGACTACACTTCACCGACACCGACAGTCTGCTGTACACAATTAAAACTGACGACGTCTACTCCGACTTCATGGAGGAGCGTGAAAAGTTTGACAATAGCGATTACCCTGCAGACAACCCATTCGCTTTTAAAGAGAACAAGAAAGTTATTGGCAAGATGAAAGATGAGTGCGCTGGGACGCCAATTATTGAGTTTGTCGGGTTGCGCAGTAAGATGTACAGTTATTTGAAAGAGGATGGAGGTGGTGGGAAAACTGCTAAAGGTATTAGAAAGAACATAATTAAAAAGGTGATCAAACACGAAGATTACAAAAGTGTGTTACTTGAGCAGAAACAATTGCGACACACAATGAAGACCATTAGAAGTTTCAAGCATCAGCTCGGTAGTTATGAAATTAATAAAGTGTCGCTATCCTGCTTTGACGACAAACGATACCTTTTAGAAAATGGTATTGACTCCTACGCGTATGGTCACAAAATATCGTAGTGAGAGACACACCCACTGACACACCTTAAACACTGCGACGTAATTCCCACAAGGTTGTTTTCTCACTGACTCGCTAATCAACAAATTCGCTATAGAGAACCCTGACGAACTAAATGACGAGTTGCAAAAAGACCCGTTACTAAAGAAAGACGTTGAGAGCATTGTCGCGGTTGTGACACCGTACGTGCCTTTCTTGGGTTTGTTGTCGGGGGGAATCACAACGTCGAAATATGTGTACGATCACCATTTTAGAAGTAAGACGACAAACACCGAGAGTGGTGAACAAACGGACTAACCCATTATTAATAGGTGGCAATAATCTAATTTACATAACGGGTGGCAATTTTATCACGCGTGAGACACTTTTACGATACATAAATTTGTAAAAGCGTTGAGACGACTATTTCTCTAAATGTGGTTTGACATAAACTTGTGAAAGTGTTGAAACGACAATTTTCCTAAATGTGGTTTGACATAAATTTGTTAAAGTGCTGAAACGACTACTCTCCTAAATGTAGTTTGACACAAATTTGTTAAAGTGTTGAAATGATTATTTTCCTAAATGTAGTTTGACACAAATTCGTGAAAGTGTTGAAACGACACTCTAGATTTTCCTAAATGTAGCTTGACATAAATTTGTGAAAGTGTTGAAATGATTATTTTCCTAAATTTGTGAAAGTGCTGAAACGACACTCTAGATTTTCCTAAATGTAGTTTGACGTAAATTTACGAAAGTGTTGAGATGAACTGACACCGACTCACGATTTGGTATAAATTTGACACTGTTTCGCGACTCTCGCGCGTGTATGAAGCGACATCATTTTTTGTTGTCGTTGAATTGTAATGTAGCTTGACATAAATTTGTGAAAGTGTTGAAATGAACTGACACCGACTCGCGATTTGGTATAAATTTGACACTGTTTCGCGACTCTCGCGCGTGTATGAAGCGACATCATTTTTTGTTGTTGTTGAATTGTGATTTGGTGGAGTGGTAAAAACCGCCATCGTAGTATAGAGAATGTGGCTACGAGATCACCAAAGTATCACCGAATTTTGTCAAATCGCGATTTGACAAAATTCGGTGTCGCTTCGTTGGGCTCGTAGCCCCACTCTCTATACTACTACAATACTCAACTAAACTTACAGTTAACTCGTTGGTCTGCCGTTACTACCGGACTTACTCTGCTTATACCAACATAACTACCTTTTTGTACGACCCCCTTTTTTTTTTGCACCGCTTTAACTACACTATCGAATTCCGAGGCTTTACCATACTCGCGCGCCTAAAACAAATTAACAGTTAACACTATGGTATGACTAAAAAATATAAACATGCAGTATCAGACTTGTAAAATAATGTCACGATTTTCTGTAAAATAATTTGACTTGTCCAGTTCAAAAGAAAGAGTACATAAATTAGTTCAGTTATATAACATAGTAGCAGCAAACATGAAAGTCACTTCTTTTACGGACGAACCAACGCAGAAAACGGCAGGACTTCACAGCTGGTAGGACGGGTTGTCTTAACAACAGAGTTGGAGCGGAGATAAATTTATTAGAACAAAGTGCAATCTTATATAGCGTAACATTGCGTGGGAATCACACCCAAAAAGGAACTACGTCAATTACATAATTTGCGATGACAACAACTAAACAAATGCAGGAAGGAACGAAGTTTCTACCGCTTAATCTCATTATCATTACTACGTCAATGCAACATGCAATATGGAATCTACGAACGCCACATAATGTGAGAATGCGAGAAATCGCCATTATTGTGTACTCTCATCCCCAGGTCGCGGGATGCTGGCGGAGGCGCAGGCCTCCGCGCTACTTAATACTATGGTGTACAGCACTACAGCACGCTGGTCAGGAAATAGAAATTTGCGATTTGGAAAAAAAACTCTCAAATATGGGTGAAGCGGGACTCAAGTGGTCGGCGGTATCTGCAATATACTGAGGACATCTCGAAAACAAATATCGGTGGTTTAAAACATAGAAAAGTGTCGCCTAAATCCACAAGAGCGTACGAAAGTGAGAACAAGGAGAGATGCATCGTCGGTTTGTATTTGAAATATATTGACGCAAGGAAATTAAAGTCAGATTTGTATAGGACATCAACATCGTATTAATTAAAGGACATTGGCAACATAAGTCACAATTTCAAATTTTTGACTTTATGATTAAAAAGCAGGCTTACGAAGGTAATCCAAGTAAACAAAACTACTCTTGTACAAAACAACAGCACTAATTTTGACCAAAGACAATCCTGTCATCCGCCATCTTGTTGTAGTACTTTACCTAATTAACTGGGAAGTTGGTGACGTCGCACCCAAGGTAAACCTGATGAAACTACTCTGTGGGTAGCCGAGTTTCCGCGGAATGCTTTATAAAATGGTGTGGTTCAATTGAAAAAGGAAGACATTCACAAAAATCGAGTTTCTAAAAAACACGAGGTTGTGACGTCACACGCATGATTCAGGTTAGCAACTTTGACAGTGCAATTAATACAACAGAGCATTTTTACAACCACAAACTACTATATTTCGGCTATTTTAGTCACGTACTTTGATCTAAAAGGTACTTTAACACAGAGTGTAAATTTAATGTACTTTGTTTTTTCAGCCCACAAGGTGCAAAGACAGATGTAGATGTATAGATGGTCGATGTCGGTGTGTGGATGCTGCAGTGGGAGTTCATACACTGCAACAAACGGTCACGAAGATGTGTAGCGAGGCATGATTTGAAGGCTAGTTTACGAATCACTAACCGAGGGCAACTGAAGCCACTCGTCTATATGCTGCAGGAGTCGATGAACAACTTATCGCAGAAAAAACTGGATATCGTTCAAGTTCGGTTCGAGCATATAAGCGTATACAAGTGATGAGCAACAGCACCAAATCAGTGAAATTCTACATGGAAGTGATCGAGGAAGTGATTGTGGAGAGAAAAAAGAAAAAAGTTGAGAATGAAGAAAAGGAAAAGGGCACGGAAGTTCGAATTGAATCAGGAAATATTAAAATCAGTGTTTTTAAATGTTTAGTTGATTGTAAGTAAAAGACATATATTGGAATTAAATTTTAAAAAAATGTGCGATAATGTTATGGGTGATGCATAAATAAGATATACATTGCTGTATAGAGAAAAATAATGGACGGTTGTGTAAAATCATTATTTTAATAGTCCATTATGAAAAATAATGGACAGCTACAACAATAGGGTTACAACACAGCTGGGATTTAGTGATCATTATAGTGTGACATCGGTTTATATTGATTGCCTAAAAGACCCCATGCACATAATTTATATTTACTTCGTAAAAGGAAATAGAAAATTAAAAAAATACACTGCAGGGTGAAATGTATATAATACCAAGATTTAATTCAGCTTTATATTTATACTGACCCGCTGTTCTGGAGTTCTGTGATTTTATTTTTTATGATGCATGCACGATTCGATAATTTAAAGAAAATTGTGCAAACCATGCCCGCTACTATAGATAATAAAAATTCATGAAGTCTCACAAAGCGCGCCTACCTTGCACAATGGCTGCAGATATACCCAGAATTGAAATACAGTAGATCGCTTTATAGATCCAACGCCGTGAAAAGAACATCTTTGGTGCTCGGTGTTTCTCTATAGAAAATGGCATAAGGGATGTGTGACATGAATTTTTAATGCAGAATATGAGCTTATCTCATCATACATGTGCTATATTAATGATAATCCTAATTCACAAAAGGAATTAGGAAACGACATTTTAATGAAAATGTGAAACATATGCATCAACAAATTAATTAAATCGAATACTTTATTAGCTCTTTCCTGTCCGGCTGAAAAACATCCAAAATTGAACCACCTCTTTGTTCTAATGATATCTCTGGAAATATCCATAACTCAGTGCGTAAGCTATACATTTTCTGAAAGCCCACCACTTAAATTATGTAAAATATTAAAAAAAATAAATTTAAGGAACGTCCAACGAAAGGTCAAAGGAATTGAATATAAGGTTAAATGTAAATCGTGTCCATTTACATGTGTAGGTGGATAGCAAACGATCATGGAGAACACAAGCCAGGTACTAGAAGACAAGAGATTCTGCCATTAGAAACTATAAGCATGCCGAAAGTACTAACGTGAGCGTTTATTTTTATAGTCCTTAGTTGCATTCTACCATACATAGTAATATGGTCACTGAAAAAAGGGAATTCCCACAATCTTATATACGCCATTGATGCGCGGTCCCTAAAGACCGCGTGTAATAATATTTAATGATTGGACGCAGGCGTTCTGTATTCTTAAGTTTCTTAGTTATGATAAAGATCACTGAGTTAGTGATCGAAAATTTAACCTGAGTGAAGTATGTATAAGAGTTAATTAGCGAAGGACGCGGTATACATCAAAGAAAACCGACTCAATCATGAAATAAATTATTCGAATAAAGACCGACCAATAGTGACTAATAATGCTTGCTCGGAAATATCCTTGACCCGTCCAACTAATTATTAAGGAAGTCAGTGGTGTCTTGAATATACGAAGGTATTTATTTTACAAGAGGTTGTAAATGAGAATCTAAAAACTTAGAGATTGATTTATTTTTATCACAGCTGTTTTATTTATTTTTATCACGGCAGTGTTTTATTTATTTATTTTCTCTTGATTTATTTTTATCACAGTTGGAAGTTAGACTTCTTTCTATGGCAAATGAGGTTGGCCGTAATTACAGTAATTTGAGTAGTTCGGATGATTAGCTCTCAAAAATCTTAAGAAGAACTACAAGGATACAGTCAAGCAATTTATTTAAATTATTAATATTAATTAAGCCTAGTGCGCATGCTTATGCGCACCAGAGCTTTTATAAATATAAAGATTCCCACCACCTTTCCTACAGACATCCATAACACTGCCTGCGCTACGAGCAGTACACTATAGGCTTTGTACTCGAGGGTCTCTTCAAGACGATTACTCATGCAGAGTCGTGACATAAATCCAACACGTGCATGATTACAGAACAGCTATTTAGGGACTGTTAGGGGCCGATTATATGAGAGTTTTCAACACGTTTGTAACTTTAACCGGGCTGAAATTTGCATCGATTATATGGTGATTTTCAACCCGGACTGAAATCCATATTTTTCGCGAGAAATCGTTTCAAAATGGCGCCACGCCATTATGATTTGCGATTATATGGAATTTTTCAGCCCGTTTTGTTGAGCTGAAAATCCTAGCCCGGTTGGTAAAAACCATCATGTAATCGCAAATTTGTTTTTACATGACTTTGACCACGACGCCGGGCTGACAAAGCCCGCGGCTAAAGTTACAAACGGGCTGAAAACTCTCATATAATCAGCCCCTTAGTTATATGTGCTGGGCTGATTAGCTTAAAGTGCCCATAACCTCAAAATGTTTTATTGTCTTGTTTGGAAGAACTTTTAAAATGATAAAGTAACTTCTTTTGAAGATTTTCGTTTCTTTGCTTTCTTTTTAAGATATATCAGTTTGTTTGATATGCAAAAGTCTGGAATTCGTCATACATGCATAATGACTTATTGGAGAAATGTGTATATGTCTTTCATTCTCGAACGAAATCCTTTAAAATCAAGAAGTTTGGTTAGTGTGGGAGAAACGCACACACGTGCTATTCACGCTTTAGTGTTTTTATTTCATGAACGCAAAGATATATAACATTCTCTGATAACGCATTATGCATGTGTGACGAAATTCCAGATATTTGCATATCAAACAAACTGATATATCTCACAAAGAAAGCGAAGAAGTGAAAATCTTCAAAAGAAGTTACTTTATCATTTTAAAAGTTCTTCCAAATAAGACGATAAAATTTTTTGAAGTGATACCATATAGATTATATACCTAAAATGATATTTCAAAGTAGAACTTGCTTAGTTTGGCTGTAGGAAGAGCATAAAATTAATTCAAATGGATCGAGGGAAGATTTTTTACCTAGAGGGGGGCTATGGCAATTTTGAGGGGGGGGGGGGTCATAATTTTTCAACAATAAGTTTTAGAGGGGGCTTTCGAAAATCACCCAAAAAATGCAAGTGTGCAAGGTGGTCATCAAAAACGTTTCAGACATTCTATAATAATAATAATAATAATAATAAGCTTTATTTAATTAGGGGAACTCCATCAGTCAAATAACTGTTCACATATCAGTAATTTATAATTAAATATAACATGAACTAATTACAATGAGTTACTAATTACAATGAGTTAAATTTATAATTTAAAATACAATGAAAATTTAAATTATTATGAGTATGACTAAGCAGTAAACACGACTTATTAATTAATATTAATATAAGCTCTTTTAAATGCTGCAAGAGAATTTGCGTTTTTAAAATCAAATGGAAGTAAATTCCAAATTTGTGCTGATGAGTATCTAAATGCTCGTTTTAGATTATTTGTCTTAGCTTAGGGAGAACAAAATTCTCCTTTTTTCTAGTGTTATAGGTGTGTCTATCCATATGACGAACAAGATTAACATTTACACCCTCTGATTCCATATGTAAATGTAAATGTCTTCTCTTCTCTAGCTTACACCAATTCAGGTCTGATAGTACTTCATCTGAAGGTGTCATGATATCCCGATTCATAAATTACTTTAGCGGAACGATTCTGGAGCCTCTGTATTTTTGTTTTAGACGACTCATTGCAGATGTCCCATACAACGTCGCAGTAATCAAACATTGATTGACACACTAGCTTGGCAGTTGCAATGTTAAGTAAGGGACGGATTCGCTTTAAAAGGCCAACTCTAGACGATACCTTTTTACATAAGTTGTCGATGTGAGGTGTCCAGGTTAGGCTAGGATCCAGCGTTACTCCCAAATACTTTGATGTTTCGACTCTCTTAATATTAGTATCGCCGCAAAGATGAAGTTGGATTGGTTGATAATTACTCAGTCTCTGAGATGTTCCAATTAATATATATTCAGACTTTGTTGTATTTAAAACAAGACCATTAGCTTCTAGCCATTCAGAGATGGATTCCAGATCATTGTTTAGTTTCTGTTCAATTTCATTGGGGTCTTTACTACTAAAGAACTACTGTCGACTACAATCATCAATCCACCAGATGTAAAAATATGGTTGTAGCGGGCCACGCATTTTTGACCCCATTATTAAAAATAGTCATACACTTCAATCAAGGTGAACATGAAGACACATTATTAGAGTTGAAATGTACATTGTTGTTTCGTTCATTTCTTGCCACTTTGAAAAAATGAGAGATGAATATATACATTATCTTGCAATGCCTTTAAAAATTACCTTTAATAAAACAACAATAAAATTCAGTACAATCATTTTTGTATAAAGTATGGGAAGATTATTTGTATTGGAAACCATGCAATTATCATTAATAGTACGTTTTAATTTGTTTTGAAGGGTCTCTGTTTGAAAATAAAGTTTAGTTATAAATGATGGAAATATTGACGTGTAAAATACTCAGATGCAAAATGACTGTACACTTATCACTCATTTTAGAGGAAGTCTGATCAACATTAGAGTAGCCTGCGAGCAGGCTCTCTGCGGGTTGGGGCGGGCGGCTTGCGGGGGGCGGCAGAGGGGAGGATCCCATACAATTCTACTTCGTCATTGGTTATTTTCGCTAAGGAGTCACGTGAGATATGCGCGCGAAGCAATCTAGATCACTTGCAAGCGAAACCTTACGAAGACCACACGTTTCAAAAAATTTCAACTGAATATGGCGGAACAAGACGTAACCGAGTTGGAAAACCTTCTACAAGAGGACGAATTACCTACTACACAGTACGATCCAGCTCTGGCGACCGTCCTTCAGTCTATTAACAATAGTATTGGCTCTTTGGCGAGCTCTATGTCAACTATGAGTGAATCTCTTGCCGTAAGACGCCAGACTCCATCCGCTACTGCCAAACGAGATTCTCGGGCGGTGGAGTCAGAAAAGGGGGCTTCAAGCTGCAAAAAACAGCGAACAGAAACTCGATCGAGCGATACCGACGAGAGTGATGTTGAAGCCCTGATGGCGGCCCCTTCGGGGGAAAAGCCTGACCATGTTGATCAAGAAAATGATGAGTCAGCCAAAATCAAAGATGGCGACGAGGAAGACGACTTCCTGACAACATTGGCCTTGGAGTACTCGGCTGATGACAAGACCAGTAGTCCTGTTTCGACCCAACTGGCTGACATAGTCAATAAGAGATGGTCGTCTAAACTATCGGACGACAAATTCAAAGAGAAGACCACGAAATATGATCGGCCGGAGAACTGCGACCGACTAATAGCTCCCAAGGTAAACCCCGAAATTTGGTCTCGTATATCAAACATTGGGCAACGACAAGACCTAAATCTTGTTTCTACTCAAAAATCCTTGTAGCTATTGGCACAGCTCTCGTAAAGTCGGCCCAAATGCTCATGGACGCGCGCCAAACTAGCGGCACTCGGCGCCATGAGGGCGGTGAAAACAACAAATTGAATGAAGTCCTCGCACTTCAGATCGACGCGACATACAAATTACGAGCTGTCGCTTCGCCGTCGGGAAATGATGAAGCCTAACTTGAATAAAGAGTACGCATCACTATGTTCTTCCCAAACATCTGTAACCTCGTTGTTGTTTGGCGAGGAATTGCAAGGCCAACTGAATGCCATCCGTGCGGCGAATCGTATCAGTCAAACAGCTACTCAGTCTCAGGGGCATCCTGTCGGATTTAATCACACCAAACCGACCTTTCCGCGACGTCCACACAACGATCGTGCGAAGCCTTTTTTATCCAAAGGCCCCAACTCGCGGTGGCCGAACAACAGGCCCACTTATCAGAAGAAACGGGAAGGGGCCCACAACAACAACAACAAGAAGTGGCTGCCTCAGACTGCGAGATCATAACAAAGCTTAGAAATATTAAGGTAGACGAATTTTTAACGTTTTTACCTGTGTTGAAGGAGCACTTTAACAAGCAAATAAGCCACTTTAAGGGTGGTCGTTTAACTCACTTTTATCATGAGTGGGGGGAAATTACTTCAGACCGAGAAATCCTAGATATAGTAAGTGGCCAACGGATAGAATTTGACACAGAGCCGTTTCAAAACTGCCCACGTGTACAGTCTAACTATACCGAAGCTGAACAGGCAGTCATAGGTTCTGAAGTGGAAAAATTGCTAAATAAATCTGTAATCATTCGCACACAACATGAACCTGGAGAATTTATATCTTCAATATTTGTGCGCCCTAAAAAAGATGGCACGAGTCGAATGATTTTAAACCTAAAAGATCTTAATCAGCATGTACAATACCATCATTTTAAAATGGAAACACTTATTGATGCTATTAGGCTCATGAGCCCTAACTGTTATATGAGCTCTATTGATCTTAAGGACGCTTATTACTCTGTGCCCATTGCCAAGCCACATCAAAAATATTTGAAATTCAAATGGGAGGGCACATTATATGCATTTAGATGCTTCCCAAATGTGCTTGCCAGTTGCCCTCGGAAATTTACCAAACTCCTAAAACCAGTGTATTCAGTCTTAAGACAATTGGGACATCTTTCTTCCCCATACATTGATGACTCATATTTGCAAGGAGATGATTATGAGAGTTGTTTAGAAAACACTATCGACACCCTTATATTATTATCCACCCTTGGCTTTGTTATCCATCCTCATCCCAACACAAAGACTACTATTTTTAGGCTTCATCTTAGATTCTACCTTAATGCGAATTTATATGACCCCTGAAAAGGCAACTAAGGTCATTGAGATGTGCTCTAACTTACTCAAGCACACATCACCAACAATTCGTGAAGTATCTCAAGTCCTGGGATACATAATTTCAACATTCCCAGGGGTTATGCTAGGACCACTCTACTTTCGACACCTAGAGGGAATTAAATCCCAAGCACTTAAGGAGAACAAAGGCAAGTTTGATGTCCCTATGACATTAAATGAGGAAGCTAACGATGAGTTGACCTGGTGGATAAACTCGGCCCCAACCTGCAGCTATAATGTTGTTAGCCATGGGGAACCAGATACTATCATGAGCACAGATGCCTCTTCCACCGGCTGGGGTTGTAGCCTGGGCCAAATTAAGACAGGGGGTAACTGGACTCAAGATGAAGCACAGTCATTCCACCCTGATCCAGGAGCCATAGCGGTTAATGCCTTCCATATGTCATGGAAGCAATTCCAAGCCTACATTTTTCCACCTTTCTGTCTCATTCCTAGAATTTTACAGAAAATCCAAGAGGAACAATGCACTGCTGTGCTGGTAGTCCCACGATGGCCAACACAGACATGGTGGCCCAAACTAATGAGTCAACTAATAGCCCACCCAATGCTATTACCCAAGACAAAGACAACATTGACCCTTCCGAGCAACCTGGAAGCAACGCATCCACTTTACCCTCATCTGGAACTAATGATTTGCCACTTGTCTGGAAATCCCTTTGCAATCAAGGCCTTTCAACGGCTGCTTCCAGCATTATTACCCAATCATGGAGACAAGGGACTATCAAACAATATAGATCTTACCTCAAGAAATGGGAACTTTACTGTCACGAGTGGGAAATTGATCCAATTCACTCGTCTATATCAGATGGAATAAACTTTCTGTCGGCACTGAATGAAACTGGAGTTGGTTATAGTGCCATTAATACTGCACGGAGTGCTTTATCTTCTATCCTTGTGCTACCGGGAAATGTCAGTTTCGGTTCTCATCCACTTGCAATACGACTGCTTAAAGGAGTGTTTGAACTACGTCCATCACTCCCTAGATACCAAGACACCTGGGATATCTCTGCAGTGCTTAAAGTGCTAGAAAACTGGAACATTGATGACATTTCTCTTAAGGACTTATCTTTAAAATTGACAATGTTACTTGCCATTACCACTAGTCAACGGGTTCAAACACTCAAAGCGCTATCCATGAATAAGATGATCTTAAAGTCAGACCAATGCACGTTTGTACTTGATGGTTTGTTGAAAACTTCCCGGCCAGGGAAACATTTAAATAGCGTGGTAGTAGCAACTTATCCAGCTAACAAAAACTTGTGTCCAGTCAAACACCTGAAGTCCTATTTGGAAAAGACAGCAACACTCCGGGGGACAAATACACAATTGTTTGTGAGCCATCAGAAGCCACACAATCCTGTTTCAACAGATACTCTGGCTAGATGGATAAGAACTGTTCTGGAGAAAGCGGGAATAAACACCAAAGTATATGGTGCCCATAGCACCAGAGCAGCATCCACTTCAGCAGCACATAGTAAGAACATTGACCTCAACCAAATTCTTGCTGCTGGTGGCTGGAGTAATGAAAGTACTTTTAGTAAGTTTTACAATAAAACTGTTATAGATTTGACTAAGAACTATGGCAAAGACTTGTTGTCGGCTGTTATGAGCCATAACTAACCCTTAAGAACATATGTTTAGAACCGTTGAGTTACTGATTTGTATTGTTACTTGTATTATGAATACATCATGTATTATGAATGAGGTTTTCACTGTTGTGAACTTAGCCTCT